>JANHZU010001419.1:187016-201944 GCA_032468055.1 Acrochordus granulatus | reverse complement strand
GAATATTTTGTTCCTGAATCTCTTGAATTTTGCACATAGCTAAACATGACCAAAGAACTAATTCAGTTTTTTCTAAAAGACTAGTTTCAATGGATCAATTAATTAGCTATCAAGACACTCATGCTAAACTAATCTTGCATTTGACCTTTGATTTGGAGATATGATCTCAAGATTACAACCCCAATATATTTCAGACCTAAAGAGTTTTGAAAATAATATATTAATGAAAGCTCAATAACTTACCTGTCTCTATCATCAGCCTTTCACTGGGAATTGACTTCACTGTTTCTAGGTTGGCTTCAGTTTTCAGAGAACTAGAAATAATTTTGTAAAAGTTTGTTTTGTAGATGAAAATGTCTATGACTTTTTAAAGTTGGGTACCTCATACAAAAGAAACTGCTCCCAAAATTTAATGAATAATTTTTATTCTCGGGTCCATTAGACTGGGCATACTCACTCCAATATTGTGCTTCTAATCCTATTGACATTAGTGTGATTTTTTTTTTCAATTAAATCCTGGAGACGGCAGCAATGCATGAAATTTTAAGCCTGTTTACTTAAACGTTAAATTCTATGGCATCTTCTCTGATTATGTACAAGTTCTAAGGCTAAAATTAAATGTCACATGTTGTTTTATATCATCTTAATCCTTTTCCTTTTCTATGGTTTATAATCTAATGGAAGTGAGATAAAGGCAAATAACTTGATATTCAAAATTATTCCCAGCCTTTTGATGTAGAGGAGGATCTCGGAAACCCTTGACTGGATTCATTAGCTGAGAATGGCAGATAAAGGATTCTTCTGAGCTAAGATTAATACATCTGATTGAGAGTTAGATTATTGTATCTAACAATAATTATTGTTAATAATTATTACTGCTAATTTGTGTTTATTCTTAGCTGTGAATCTAACATAATTAACATAGAAAGTTAATGTGATCTATCAAACCTAGGACAGTTTATTGGCATCTTCCAAAGTTTTTGTTTCTTGCCTCAAGCTTCAAAAATAAGGCCTTTATATTACTCATATCCCTGGCGAGATACACTATGTGGTTAATTACCTGTGTTATTTTTTAAAAAAACACAAGCCATACCCACCAAACTAAAAATTAATGCTTAAAGAAAGTGTTAACATTAAAAATAACTTACCAACCATTAATCCCTATATAAAGATCCAAATCTATTAGAGCTGCTGCCTCTTCTTTAGTGCCATCAAAAGAATGAACCTATAAAAATAATTAGAAACATGTATCGTAAGACTGAAGGTAAACCTTTGTTGATAAAGGTAGCCCTCAATTTATGATTGTAGTGGAGCCTCCCCATCACAGTCATGACTGTCGTGAAGTATGTCACCCACGTGACTAATTTAATTTAATGACCATTTTTGTGATTTTGACTAATTTGATGACCATTTTGTCATTCAGTAAATGCTGTGGTCATTAAGCAAATTAATTGTTTGCTATGCACCGATTTTCCCAAAAAGCAGAAGTAAATGTCATTTATCTGGAAAAACAGCATTAAATGCAGTCATCTGACCATGGGACACTGCAAGCAACTGTAAATTTGGTCTGGTTGCCAAGCATCCAAAATGTGGTTACCTGACTAGGAGTGGGGAGCGCAGGAACTGGGTCATAAATATCCTTGGGAAGGTCAGTTGTATCTTTGAACAGTTGCTATGCAACTGGTCATAAGTCAAGGACTACCTGTACTCAGCCATCGTTTTTGTCAGTTTCCTCTAATTATTTTTGTTGATCTTTCTGGGTGTCATTTGGCAGCTGTGCATGCGTGCATGCATGGGCAATGTAAGAAAATTTAGCAGCTTGCATAGGAGGGTAACGTGGCTGCTCTCTTTTTCACAGCTGTGTCATTCTTTTGAATGATTGTGCTTCCCTACCAAAAGGCAGATACTTCAGTCTATCCTAGTTCAACTTCTAAACATGGCTAGCAAATCCTACAGTTGACCAGTTCATGGAAGAACACCACCAAATTAAAAAAACAAAGATTCAGATCACAGAAGTCACCGTTCAAAAACCTGATTAGATGCTAGAACTGCTCTTTTCTTTCACTCGTGTTCACAGAAGTTTTGGATGAAGAATGCAAACCCAAATAAAGATGTAGAACTTGTTTATAATGCAACTGGACTTCGTATCACAAACAAGGATAGCACTGAAAAAGGTTACAGCTGTGTTGCACTTACCACTCCTCCCGTACATCTCTCTCTGTTTCGTCTCATTATATCTGTGCAAAAGAAGAATTTGATTTTAAAATCTTGAGAGATTTTGTTCCCTCAAAAGTAAACATTCTTTTAATTTTCTAACAAAACTCACCTATGAATTCCTGGTGTGAATTCCTACAGTGCAAAAACATTGGCAATTTGGTGTGCTCTGATAGATCAAACTGTTTTTCAAAATACCTGAAAGAAAATAAAAATGTTATTTATCAGTCAAACAATCCATAGTATTTATACGGCTGCTCAATTTTAACAATATGATTCTGGATTGCAAACAAATAAACAAAGATTTCAGAAACAAAATTATATTGACTTTTCAAACCGTTTTAGAGTCAGTGAACAGGGCTCACACTTATTACACACAAAAGCTGCGATAATCCTGGCCCGAGTGCCTTGAGGAATCAGCCAGATTACTTTTGGACTGTGAAAGGGTCCCAGCTACAGTATGTGTCGTGCCGTGACTGACACAGGTATGCAAAACAGCATAAGTGGGCAGAAAAGCTGTCAGATCTGGATAAAGAGGATGCAAAAATTTTAATGTTTACCTATATTTGTATATTAAGAGACATTCCACATATTGCTTACCTGCCAGCGTCAGGACTGAAAAGGGATATCAAGCATCCCTTTATTGTGAGCACCCAGAGGCATCTAATCAACTTTTGCCAAATGCTAGGCAAGGCATCCAGATCCAGGAAGACAATCTTAGTTTCCCTACATTAACCAAGTTTAGCAGAAATGTTCTTTTGTGTTATATTTGTTGGCTCCTAAACAAACTTTTTCCATTTCACTAAACTTTTCTTGGCTGACTAAGCAAAAAAGCTCTTTCCTGAGCAGAGGTCCTTCTCATTACCAGTGTCTCAGGTACTCTTATAGCAACATTATCCAGAAACACACACAACACATATATCCAGGTAGTCCTTGACTTAGGACAATTGCTTAGTGACTGTTATGATGGACCTTCCTGGGGCTACTTACAACCCAGATTTGAAGTTACGATGCCTTCCCTTCCAGCGGTCACGTGATTGCATTTTGGGTGTTCATCAACCAGCCTGCATTTATGGCCATTTGCAGTGTCCTGCAATCATGTGACTCTGATTTACGATATTTTTTGCCAAAAACCAGAGTTTACATCCACTTTTGGGCAAATTACAGCCACTGCATTCACTCAACGACTGCCATGTTCACTTAACAGTGATTCACTTAATGACCATCTCAAAAAAGATTGTAAGATCAGGTTTGGTCACATGGTGAATTGCTTTAATGCCTGGCATGACTTACGTCCATAATTCCAGAATCAATTACAGTCATCAGCCAAGGATTATCTGTACATAAAAAGAAAATTTGGCAATGTGAACTATGGCATGGACGTTTCTCCCTCTGGGCTTTCATAGGTGCAGCCTGAGACCGGGTGCCTAGCCACCCAATTTACAACAATTTCTGTTCCAATGGAATGACCACAAGCACAAGACCCAAAAGTAAAATTCTGGCAGCCACTGCAACCAGCCACAAACTCTGTAAGGCAGATGATGAGTTCGGAAGCAGAAAATCTCTTCTTTGACTGGCAATCTGAGGATAAAGAGTAGAATTGTTGATCTTCCCTTTGCTTTTCCTTCAACTTAAAATAAGGGCAGAAGTTTTGTGGCTTCTAATGGACATTGCTGAGAAAATCCCAATAGAACAGCACAACATAGGGGTTAAAAAGGAAGCGTGACCACTACAACGTATTTGAAATCGTAAATACATTTCTTACTTGAGTTGGATGTCTTTGGGGCAGAATTCTAATCGGTCAAAATCTGGAAAGGGAGAACAGACGGTGAAGTAGCCTTCAAAAGACTGCCATGCTAACACAATGCCCTTAAGGCAGGGGGTTAATACCTACCCAGGCCACACTCCCCAACTGCCACAACTTTCCCTTTGTTTTTCTCAGCTAAATCTTGCAACTCCTCTAGGTGTTGTTCAGGATTACCCTCCTGATCGAATTCTCCACAGCGAGTAGGATGGCAGCCAACTGTGCTGTAAAACATTTCTGAAATCAGAGCACACAAAAGTGTAGATATTACTGATACCATCTCTATTAAAACATAAAGGGAAAGTAATCGGGTACTCTGCCTGTATATATTCTGTTGGTTCACGAAAGCTGCTTTACGGTTTTTGTCAGTGTGTTGCATTAGAAAAAGAAGCTGCTATTCCCCATGTGCAAAGATCTGTAGAAATGAAAGTGCAGGAATTGCAGCCAGTTCATTCTTCTCCATTAAAGCTTTTCCTCTTTAGCTAGATGCCTGAGGTGACATTTGCCAGCTACCACTGAAACACATCTGGAGATCCCACCCTCCCAAATGCATGTGTGCAACACAAACAACACACATGGATATGCAAATATATACACTTCAGACAAGACCAGTCTCTGAAAAGGAATACATTTTGTTAATCACTTCAAAGATTATTGATTACAATTAATTGCCTCTAAAACAAGGCACCCTGTCTATTCATTAACCTGTCATCAACAAACATACACAATCTATTCACATATACACTGCATGCATGTAAACACTCACAGAACCACAGGAAGCTGGCTCAGCTGGCATAAAGATAGGCTCACTGTGTGGTAAATCATGTCCTGTTTAGTGGTTCTAGGCAACTGCTATTCTCAAGATGGATGTGATTGGCCAACTTGTTCTAGTGATAGAAACTAGGACCGTGATTTTTGGGGAAGATTTATTTCTGCTGCTGCTTGCAACAAGCAGATGAGTTGATGGGGGTCTTTGCACTGGACTGCCAGCACAAGGGAATCTATGAGCAATGATGGAGTGGGCAATGATACGTGTGATGATGTCATCACTCAAATACTACAACGCACATCACAAAAAATCATGATGCATCAAAAATCATGATGTAATATTGACCTATGGCATTTCTATGAAGACCTCTTCACTGATATATAACTGGCATGATGATTTGACTAAGCCCAACTCTGTTACATAGCTCAAGCACACTAAGGTCTAATCCTGCTTAGTCAGCTCCCGAATTCCACCATCACCAGCACCTCCTTCCCCCAAAGATATACAGAGAGTGATTGTCCACAACAGAGATCTTCCCAGTCCAGGCCAATTCTTCAGTAATGGAGAGTGCTTACTTTCCAGAATCCCATTCACATAGTGACTGTTAAAAAAGTCAAGCCCCACCTGATGGGACATAATCCACTTGCATTAAGAACTTGCAGAGATGAAGGCATCTCCCCACAGCAGACATTCACTTTCTATAGAAGACAGCCAGAGAAGGAAGACAGAGAAAATTTACTACTCTGCTCTTCTTCCATGTCAAGCATTTGCTTTCATTATGTGACCTTTGGCTCCTCCTCTTTTTTCAGTGATGGTAAGGTAATCCATGTCCCTAATTCAGAGGTGCGGGAAAAGTTTCACTTTTTCTTTCTCATTTTCTCTTTTAGGCAAATACAATGTAGGATAATTCAAGCATTCCGCTGAAGAGTGGTATATGATGTAAGAAGGGAAATACCATTGGTGTGGGCTAGCTTCAAGGCTTCTTTACTATCTTGCAAACTTCCACCTGTGATGATGAGCTGAAATAAAGAAAAATACGTATCAGAAATGCTACTTTCCAAATTTAGCCAGGTTTCTTGTGTTTTGGGAGGTATAAATTGAGAGTCAACAGTAAAGAAAAAGTGACAGTTCAGGCAATAAAAAAGACCAAATGTAAAAATGTTTAATGATAAAATTACCTTTCGAACACCAATTTTGACTGCTCTGTCTATTACATCCAAGAAGTCATCTGCAAATATATACACATACATAAAATTTAAAATCCGTATTTTAAAACAAATTATGACCCAACTTATAACTGTTTCACCATCTCCATGTCCTGTTTTTTTATTTTTGTTCAAAGCTTCATAGCAGTAATCATTCCAGTCATCTTATGACATGTTAATTAAACAGTATAACTTCAGTAAAGATAATCTTCTCCTACCTCTGCAATGCGCATATTCCGCTCTTTTCAACTCTACTTTGACAAAAAAAATATTGCTATGTACAAATGCAACTTATCCAGAACTCTCATGCACTTTCCAACAGAATTTCCAAGAAACAGCCTTGATGAGACCAGAGCTAGCAGTGACTGATGAGGAAAGAGCTTTGGAATAATAAGCACATCTGGCTTCCCCCATTGACACTGCTTGTGAGAAGCTCCCTGGAAAGGTCACAAATGGCAATCACATGACCCTGGGATGTTGCAACCCTCAAATATACATGCTGGTTGCAAGCACCAACCTTTTGGTCATGCAGACACTGTGCTGGTCCTAAGTGTGATGACTGGTCATAAGGCAATTTTTCCAATGCCATTGCAACTTAGGTCATTAAACAAATAGTTGTAAGTTGAGGACTACCTGTAGCCTAGAATTTATCTTCCCATGCTCAAAAATTCAGGGCGATGTTGACCTTAGCCATGAAATAAAGAGATGGGAAAAGGCAGAACTTAGTAGAGAGAAATTACACTGACAATAATTTTTTTCTCTCAAGGCTGTGCTTTTTTTCCCCAGCTGCTCGTGTGGCTATGGCAGCTGGATCACGAGCAAGGCTGAGCAAAGAAAAATGGATGCCTCTGAACTGTGGCAGGTATGAAAAAAAATCATTGTGAATAGCTAGAACTTCAAGGAAAACAAACCATTTAGTTGATGAAATAAAACCAAAGCATTCTCTAGGAGTATTAATAAAAAAGGGTAAGACTTAAATATTTTGGACACATAATTAATCACTGGAGAAGACCGTGATGGTTGGGAAAAAATGAAAGCAGTCGAAAAGGCTACTGATAGTGGAGAAAGTGGCTTCTTTTCAAGTCGTCAAGCGAACGAACAGCAACAGATACTTCGACACTTCCATCTCAGAGAGTTCTTTCTCTTTCAGGGTTCGGAGAAAATGTAGTATAAAAAGATCTAGTAATATAACTCATAGTTATCATGCATCTGTATATCCCCAAATCTGGGGATGGAAGTAAAGCCAATAACGCTTTACCTTGATGTTTTCGAGTCCCTCTGTATATGCCTCTGAACATAGGATCAGTTAAGTTAACACCAATGTCTAGTTAAAACAAAAAGAAATAATTAGTTGCTAATCAGGTTGAGTGTAGGTACAAGGGTATAATTTCGCTGCTCCATGCAGCAACTGCAGCCTTTGCTTTTCAGCGTCTTCTGAAAGTATCCAGCACTGCACCTCAATGCTTACTGAAAAGACCCGTAATTAAAACTCACTTGGCTCGATTCACATGACATCCTTCAATAGGTCCAGAAAAAAACCAAAAGTTGCATTCCCACGACATCCTAACTTTGCTTCGTTTCTTGCAAATGAGCATTTTGTATGCAGCCAGATGTGGCTGAAGGCTTCGTGCCAGCCCAGAATCCGCAATCACTCCCTAACCAGAACCAGCAGGATGTGTGAAGACAGCCCCAAGGATCCAACCTGGGACCATCAGCAGGAAAGCGAGCTCCAAGGGCTTCCCTCCTGCCCGTCTGAACTGCTATTTTTCCCACGAGGGGGCTGCGGGAGGTGGCGGGATGCGCGCCATTCCCACGACTACCCAACCCCGCGTCCCGCATTCTGCCCCGGGTCAGGTCACCCGAACGCCGCTCGGTCCCCGAGTTGCCGGGGCAACCGTCCTCACCAATGAACTTGAAGCGGCTCATGACGACGCGGCCGGGCCCGCGCCACCTTCCTCGTTCGCCCCAAAGAGGCCGAGGAAACGGAGTTGCTACGCGCCGCCCCTTACTTCCGGTTCCCGTTTGACCGCGACCGTCTCCTCGGAGGAAGCGGAACGTCGGAAGAGAAAACACGCGTCTCAGAGAAGGAAGCGCCAAGCTCTGGTGCTCGGCAGCCTAATCGCAGCTTGGGCCCCAACGAGTCGGTGTTGCACGGGCGCATCAAGTCCCAGAGCAAAAGTTAAAAAGAAATCCTAAGTCAAAATAGCTTATCAATGTCGAGCCAATTTCGTTTCATAACAGACTCGCAGTATTGTCATCTTCCTCGCCTTCTGCACAGGCCGCTCCGTTCGTACTGGTGTGTGTAATAAAAATAGAGACCTCGTTTATAATATATTGCATGTTATTTATAATATTAATAATCACGCATTGTATTTCCTGCGCCGAAACCTTCGACGCCCGCCGCCGGCAGAGAGGCCCCTCCGCTTATGATCTCCGTGAGTCCGTATCAAACAGGAACGTCACATCCTCCCCAGGAAGAGGATTACTCAGAGAGATAAAAAAGAAGAGTGATACCTCAAAGAAAATCGACATCTATTCCCGAGGACGTTCAGGAAATATCGTGACTGAGGCTCAGACGCAGAGGGGCCTCCCCAGATCCTTCGCCTTGGCTCATTCCGGATCGATGCGCGGGAAAACGCAGGGAGCGAGCCTTCGGGGTCCCTCTCCTTCGGGGTCCCTCTCCTTCGGGGTCCCTCTCACGCTCTAGAGGCCGAACGTCCTCGCGCTCCCGTCAGTCCTTGCGGCGCCTCATCCCTGGTCTGAAAGTCGATCGGGGCGCAGCGAAGATGGCGGGTTATGTGTCGCATCGTCAGAAGGTGCTGCGGCTCTACAAGCGAGCCCTGCGGCACCTCGAGTCCTGGTGTATCTACCGGTGAGCCACCGCCCCTTCGCCCGCTCTCTCCCAGCTAACGGGAGGACTTCCGTCCCCATCATCCCAGCCCTCGCCGAGCCGGGGGTGTGGGCATCGTAGCCCGAAGTCCTGCTCTCGAGAGCGTTTATTTCTCTCCCTCTCTCGATTTTCCCGGCTCTCCCGCGCTTTTTGCCCCGTTGCGCTTTCCTCGCGTAGATCCTGTGCCGGGTTAATTCGCGTGTCGCTGGCCTGTTTACACGACAGCCCTGGGTTCGGGCAGGAGGCCAGGGCTGGGATCAGGCATCACGCAGCTGGGCCATGGTTGAGATAGCCATGGTTTGCCGAATACGGGCCCCAGCAGATTGCCCAGCCAGCCCTGGTAGGTAGGAATTGAACTGGTAGGAATTCATCCAGGAAAGAAATCTTGGTTAACTGTGGCAGTTAGGAAATGATAATGGCTCGGTAACAATACTGTTTCGTTTATTAAGCAAATATTAATTAGCCATGCTTGCTATATTATGTTGGTTCAACATACAAGTACCGGAAAAATGTATTGAAATAGGCAATTTAGGATGACGGGGCGAGGTAGGACGTTGCCTCTTTTCTCTCAAGAAAAACAAAAGAAATTAGGCTTCAGAAGTAATGACTGTCCTGCAGCCATATCAGTCCTACTTAAAATGTGATCCCAGGCTACAAAGCTTCATGTATTTAGGAGAAAAAAAACCCTGCAATCAGGTAGATAATCTATTTCAATATATAATGTAATTAGTTGATTGGTTCCAGCTGGGTATAAATCAGTACTGTGATTAATTACACTACAGTACTGTACAGTATATGACTATTTGGGCCCTCTAGTGACCATTCTACAAAATTTTCTCATTTTTATTTATATCTCGCTTTTATTATTTTTATAAATAACTCAAGGTAGTGAACATAGTCCTTCTCCTCCTCTTTCCCCACAACAATCCTGTGAGGTAGGTTGGGCTGAGAGAATGACTGGCCCAAAATCATCCAGCCATTTTTCATGCCTAAGTTAGGACTAGAACTTAGAGCCTTCTGGTCTGTTGCCTTACCAATTTACCAATTTACCATTACCAAATTGACTCTTAAAACTCACTTAAAAGTTTTTAATGAGTGTGTCTGTGTTGTTGTATCCCACCTTTATCCTCTCACCTCCCATTTTCCCCACAACAACAACCCTTTGAGATATGATGGGCCGAGAGTGAAAGGCCCAAAGTCACCCAGCCAGTTTTGAAGAAGTCAGTGGCAAACCCTTTTCATATTCTTGCCAAAAAAACTGAATGGATGTGCCCTCGTAATCACCAGCTGTTAAATCAACAGATGAAATTCACCATTAAGTGAAATATGAAGTATTTGTCAATTCAAACA
This sequence comes from Acrochordus granulatus, assembly GCA_032468055.1. Lineage (NCBI taxonomy): Eukaryota > Metazoa > Chordata > Lepidosauria > Squamata > Acrochordidae > Acrochordus > Acrochordus granulatus. The sequence continues at coordinate 191,712 of JANHZU010001419.1, read as the reverse complement.
ACAGTGTTTTTTTTTCTTCTCAGAATAAATACTGTCTTTGTGTACTCAGGGATAAGTATCGATTTTATGCCTGTCTGCTGAGAGCCCGGTTTGATGAGCATAAGGATGAAAAAGATATGGTTAAAGCAACCAAGCTGTTGATGGCCAGTGAAGAAGAATTTTGGGCAAAGCAACATCCTCAGCCCTACATCTTCCCTGATTCTCCAGGTGGCACATGTTATGAGAGATATGACTGCTTTAAGGTCAGGCATTACAAGTCACTTAATCCTTGATAAGCGTCTGCAATATTGGCAATACTAATATTGCAAGGGGCATCCTGGAGGGACATTTGGTGGCCAAGTGATTAAGATGCTGGGCTTGTTGGTTGCAAGGTTGACAGCCAAGTTCGAGACCTAGGGTGAGCTCCTATTCCTGCCCCAGTTCCTGCTAGCCTAGCAGTTCAAAAGCATGCAAAATGCAAGTAGATAAATAGGTACTGACTAAATTGGTGAGAAGGTAACAGTGTTCCGTGCACTTCGGTGTATTGTCATGCCAGCCACATGACTACGGAAGCGTCTTCAGACAACACTGGTTCTTCAGCTGTGAAACAGAGATAAGCACCACCCCCTAGAGTCACACATGACTGAAAGAGAAAACCTTTATCTTCACCTTTTTTAATATTGGCATTCAGTAACTTTCATTAATGAGTACAAGGAGATTCCCCAATAAAATGCAGAATTGTCCTCTAGTTATGAGAAAAAATCCATGAATTCACAGCACAGTGAAATTGTCTAGGTTTTACATTAATAAGTATCAGTGAACCAGCCACTATCTGTACATTGGCAAAATCATAAAGAAATAGGAGAAAGCTCAGTGGCAGTGCATGTTTTGCTTGTAGGAGGTCTTCTCTTTGACCTCCAGTTAGGAAAGAGGCCTGATAGCAGTGTTTGGAGGGGAACAGAAGACTCGAGAAAGCTGTTGCTAAATCACAGCCCTGGAGAAGCTCATGGGACAGTTCTGTATTCAGCAGCATATCCATGCGTTAGAAGTCCAGAAGCAGCAGTTTGAGCCAGAGTCATCTGAAAATAGCACATTCTCCAAGCTGCTGGATGTGTTTTATGCTTTTGGTGGTTGCGAGGGAAGGATATGGTTATCTGACATTCAGATTTTGAGGCTTAAAAATCATCCTGCTATTAAAATGTGCCTTCTACCAATCATTTATCATACATCCCTATGTTTGTGAGAGGGGTCGAAGGAAGGAGGCATGCATTTCTGTTGCAGCACCAATATTGTAGAACAGCCTTCCCATGAGATCAGGTGAGATTAATCCCCTAGGTTTTGCAGGAACTTTTGAAAATGAAGCTGTTCCAGAGCCCTGATTTGTTGTTCCCACCTTATCTTTATTTGTGCTAGTTTTATTCTTCTATTATTGAGTTTTATTTTTGTACCAAGATTCTTTTTGTTTGTCACAGCATAGAAATATGTAAGTAAAGAAGAATTAGGAAGGAAAAGCATTATGAGTATCTAATTACCCATCACTATTTTCTTTGTCTAAAGATGGGGATAACTGTTTCTTCTGAAATGCCTTGATTTTGCCTTACCAGGATAACTGTAAGAAATAGTATCTCTGAAATTTTATAATTTTGGTTTAAGTAAGAGTTACTCAACCTGCTGAGATTGAGAAACACTGGTTTCAACAAACTAACAACCACAGTCTAACCATTACTGATGCAGAGTGTATGAAATTTAACAGAAGCTTCTAGGCAAAAGAGCAAGAAGACTATTATTCCTTTAAAGATGGCAATGGATAATCTTTTGTTCATGCTTGACTTGTTTCCAAACTGTAGTCTCCTGAATGGATCCTAGATACATGGCATCCATCAGAGAAAGCAATGTACCCTGATTACTTTGCTAAGAGAGAACAATGGAAAAGGCTGCGACTGGAGAGTTGGGACAAAGAGGTTTGTGATCAGATTCTATTTTACAATTACTTTTCCATGAAATAATTTTGAAGCAAATCACAATTTGAGTTCTGTGAGGTGATACCTTGGGATATAGGTCTTAAAATACGGCCTGAGGCCTCATGGCCCATCTACTGTTGTGTCTCTTAGACCCCCTTCTTGGAGTTGTGAGGGAGCCAAAAATGTTGATTCTTTTTTACAGTGGGTAGTTAAGGAGTAAAATAGATGCCTTAGAGGATAAAGGCACCCTTTTCACACTCTTAACCACCAAAATGGCTGGTAGTTCTGTTTACCAGATTCAGCACACTTGGTGTATACAGACACAAACATACACACATACAGTTGATTGCTCTTCAAGGGAGCCATGGTTTTTCTGGGCCTCACATAGCCACATAGGCTCAGAAAAATATTAAGTTTGTAAGATGACAGCCATACAAAGTCATATCATACACTGGCTCCTTAATTCACAGAGTTTTTCCCTGGGATTATGTGGCTCCTATGCAAGCTTAGCAAATGATACTTTTTTTGAGAAGGTGCCAATGTGTGTTAATGCCTGAATCTGCTCCAAAAGACTCTTTTTACCTATAGTACTGAAGCATGCAAAATTCCTAATGTTAAATTGTAAAGATACATCGAGGTGGCTGTGTTTAGTTGAATTGGTTTAGCTTTATTAATTTATTTTATCCATTGCCCAACTCGCTACAAGCAACTCTGGGCAGCTAACAATTAAAGAACTATATAAGTATATATACACAGAGTAATAATCCAATACAAAAATAAAAAATATTAATTTAATAATATTTATAATAAATACTATTTTTTGTTTGCATCAGATGCATTAATTCCACCTCTGTCCATTTGGAACATTCTGCTAGCTTCTAGTGGCACCCTGCTGTTTTCTTAGTCTTTCCTATTCATCCCTGAACCTCCAAATAGATGGGGGAAGCACTTTTATGCAAGGGTATATTTAAGGAGAATTAGATAAAAGTCCATTTTCTTCAATTCAGCAATATTACTCTATTTTTCCCTAAATTTTTGTTGGCTGAAATTGGAAATGAAATTTTAATCAAAACACTCCAAATGCCAGATAGCTCATCTCTAGTTTATCTTGACACTGTTACTGGTAATATTTTTAAAAACTGGATTCAGGGTGCGTTATTTAATTCTTAGCTCTGTTGGTTGTCATTCCCCCTTCCTGTCATCATAATATAACAATAGAAGAACAATATAAATATATATTTCTAATTACTAGCCAAGTTGGGAGAAGTCTGGAAGCCACACAAGGTACCTTGTTGAGACAAAGCACAGCCCTAACATCTACCTTATCATCACTTCATGGCTCAGTATTTCCTTGTTGCAAAGAAAGTCATATACCAGTAATGTGGAAACACAGCTTAAGACATGTTCTCAATTTAAGCATTTTCCCATCAAGTGTATTAAATGCTACAGGGTTCAGGTAGTGTTTAAGTCTGTTTCTCATTGACAGGTTCAGCAGCTTCAGGAAGAAACCCCACCAGAAGGTCCCACTTCTGAACAGCTCCCTCCAGCTCGTAAGGAGGGACATTTGCCTCCTCTGTGGTGGCATTATGTAACTAAGCCTCGCAATTATCCATTGTAAAAGCTCCTTTCCAGAATGCTGATATACTACCATAAAATGGTTTGTGAGCTTTCTGCAGATGGTTTTTTTGCATTACTGTGTTAACAGATACAATAAAGTCAGGTATAAACCAAGTTGTAAACCTGTATGCCTAGCCATTGATGTAGATTATCTTAAACCTTTTTAGCAATATTACTGTAAGAAGACGTGCAATGTCTCTTAAAGAAGTCAGAGGATACTCTATGATATTAGTCAATAAATGGAATCCATTATGTAATACTGCCATTTATGTGGGGGGTGTATATATGGGGGGTTTATATGGTGTGTGTGTATCTTTATTGTCATTGCACCATGTACAACAAAATTAAAAATGCCACCCAGTCAATGTATCGCTCATGCAGTTTCACAGAAACTATGAGATGCATAACAAACAAAACTAAAAATGCAGACCTCATAAAAGCTAACGCACACAACAGTGTGACAGTGAGTCACACTTATCCTTTTCCCACAGAAATGGGAGAACAAAGAATAGATCTTAAGGAAGCTGGAATCACATTGAAGCACTGATCCCAATTAGTTTTGCAATTCTTATAAAAGTAGGAGCACTTTGGACTGTAAAAGTAACTGCCCCATGGCCATATTTTGTCCTCATCCACCTTTTAACAGAATAAAAAGCTGCACCCTTTTGACACAAACTACTGTTAAGCAGTAATAAGTTTGTCAAAGAATTTTGGAATAATGGTTAAGATTTAAAATGCTTCTAGGAAAAGTTTAAATGCATTAGTAAGGGATTGATCATTTGCCTATTGAAAAACATACTTCCTACAGCACATGAGAGCCAGATCATCCTGATTAAATTATCTAAGTTTTTAGAGGGGTTAGATAGGCCCATAAATACAAGTCAAATCATCACTGCTCCTTAACAAACTTTAAGGTAGCAGGATGGCACAGGAACTAGGCCAGTGATGGCAAACGTATGAGGCTACGAAAGAATGGGGTGGCTTACACAGCTTCCAAAAATCAGGCAAGAATGGGTAATGCTTTTGCTTAGTTTTTGGAGGCTGCAGAGGCCGTAGAAGAGCATTCAAAAATGAAGGCCCTTCAAAAATGAACGCCCCATCTAACCCGTAACAGCCTATCAATAGAAAGGCAACACTGT
>JANHZU010001419.1:167351-186916 GCA_032468055.1 Acrochordus granulatus | reverse complement strand
ATCAATAGAAAGGCAACACTGTCTAAAGGTGAGCAGAGCACACAGATGAGATTTTGGAGATCATATACGATTGGATTATATTTAAAAAAAAATACGTAAAAGAATTTTTTTTTGTTTGGGGTGTGTTGTGTGTTAGAGCAAGCAAACGCAGCAGACTTAAGTTAGGGATTTTCTGAATGACACATTTGAACCCAAAAGGTTTGCCAATCACTTAGCTAGACTTCTTTAATCATGAAAAATGAGCTTTGGTTAAGAATGGACAAATGGTGAGTCTTACTTGTGAGAAATTGTCTTGATGTTTTTCACATTTTCATATTGGAAATGAAGCAGATACAGCTCAGCCCGTGATTGGCCAGTTCATTGAAAAATAATTTTCTTCAATCTGGCTGTGTAAGCAAAGTCATTTCCACTTGATATTCAAAATCCTAGAAGAAATATTAATACCTTCTTTGCAGTCAGAGGGAATTTAAAAAAAAAAGTGGTACCACTCTGGGGCAAGTTTCATTTGCTTCGGTCACCAGGAAAACTAGCAGATGGAAGTATATTCTCCTATACACGAAGATGCTTTTCTCTATTGCCTAAAATGCCAAGAGCCAGCAGTGTTGCATTTTTTACTTGGCAGCTCTGAGGTTAAACATTAAATCTCTATCCATTCCCTGCCCAGCATGCTCTGAATTTGCAGGATAACAGCTTCCTGAAACCGCTGAAATTCTGGAGGGCACCGCTTGGAGACAACTGCCTGGTACACTGATTCTTAAAAAAGAGCGGGGACCAAAAAAATGTGAAACCCACTCTTGGTTTACAGAAAAGATGGAAACCATTCAAAAGCAGGTTTATCAGCAGGTCTTTATTTGTAATACAGGATTGAAGCGTTCGTTACAAGGTAGAAGGGAAGCACAGTTAACAGCTATTTTTATTTTTAGCAGTTTGGAACAAAAACACAGCGTGAGAGAGGTCAACTCTCGTACAAACTAGCAACTAAATCACAAAAACTTACCATTAGGAACATGTTACATTGTGACGCTGCTGTTACAATAGGCAAGGAACACATAAAAGAAAAGGAAAGTAAACCCCAAAAAAACAAAACTAACTCCAACAGAACTATTCAAAGTGGTTTGCCACATGTTAATGTTGGATTTTGGCAATAATTATTTGAGATTTAATTCTGGTGTTTAAAGAAACGAGGCTGCCCTTTCAAATACAGCTTCATCCAAAAAGTTTTCTAAACGTATTTTTGACGTGCTTTTTTCAGGAATATCTCCCCTCTGAACCTCACCCAAAGCAGCGGGGAGTTACGCAAGGGCATACCCGAGCCCTTTAACAGAAACAGATTTTTAAAAAAAAGCTTAGAAAAACCTGCTTGTCAGCCTGTGCCCCTTTTTTGTCCATTCTGGGTAAGAAAAATGAAGTCTTGGAGCATCATTTGCCAGAGAGCATCTGCTCTTGTTTTTCAGGACAAGTGGGGTAGTTTGACAGGCACTGTTTTATTTATTTTTATTTTCTGAAGGAAGGAAAGCTTACTGTTTTGGATCATGCCTTTTTTTTTTCCTTTTCACTTCGGACGCCATAATGAAAAAGTGTTAAGCAACCACAGCTGTGTAAATGTATATAGAGCACAGTGACTATAACAGGTTTACAATACATCTCACATCCAATGCAGTTATGTATTTAAAGCATAAGAAGTTACGTAGGCAAGATGGCAGCCAATACAATTCTCCCGAGTGTCCATGGCGGAGTCGATTGTGCGTGCACACCCACAACCCCACTCCATCCACAAGGAGTGGCGCATCGCTGCAACCACACACACCCCCCCTCTGAAATCAAGAATTCTGCTAGCATCGCCCATGTAGAAATAAGGCAGGCGGTATCCAGTTAGACTGCAGAATGCTCTAAAAAATAAACCACAAAACTTAAACACCGGTGGTGCCTGAGTTATGCGCATTTCTGCTAACCCCATGAAACAGAAAATATCACGGCAATGTTCGTGTTAAGAAAGTCGTATTTATAAATTCATCAACAGTGCTCCCCCCGCTAGTTGTGGGGGGGAAAAATGGAAAGAAAACTGGTTGTGAATGCCCCTCCCGCTGTAATAAATAAAAACTGGGAATAGTGTTCCCATCCCTTCTGATCTCCAAATCTTGCATTTAGGGAAAAAACAACCCAAACTGCCATTTCAGAAAAACAGTCCCCTTAAAAGTAACATTTGCAGTTTTTACTGGAGTTCCCAGTCAGTTGCCCATCCACCTATGAGTTGTTTTGTCAAAAGTACTGGGGGGGCTTTTCCCATTGATTTGGCTACCCAGCCTGCTGGGCACAGCCAGTAAAAGGTATAAAGTAATAACTAAGAGCTCCCTGGTTTTCTTTAAATTTTTTTTGCTCTTTTTTTTAAACAACGTATACATCCTTCTGCCTTCACATCATCTTACTTTATATTGTGTTCTGTTTATTTCTTTGAAGGAACACAAAGTGAAGAGAGAAATGCAGAGTTTAAGCCTGTTGTGTGATGGTACAAAACTGAGAAAGAGATTTCACGATGACCAGAAATTAAAGCATACCGCATGGTTTACAGAGGCCAGAAATCTTAACGTGGCTCCAATAGGACTTCATTGGCCAACACAGGAGAAAATACCTAGCAGGCAGTACCCAAAAGTCTTTAAAACACCTTACTTAAATGAACACTGTAATTCATTATGGCTTATTTGGATGCATTTACAATGAAACTACCTGCTAGGCTACATTTGTGCAACAAATTAAGCCCTCTCCCTTCCTAATCCCTAAAAATTAACCAGTTACAGTGGTTCTTTCTCTCTCTTCCATTATATATTGCTTTAATCAGCTTCTGTTTCCTGCTTTTGGGACAGGAAAACAGTTCACTGTATTTCAGTGAAGAGTTATGTTCTTGCTGTCAACTTTGTACAAGAAAACAAACACTGATTTGGGACCCCCACTAAGATAGACAAGGTGCTCTACAAAGACTTTCAAGAGGGAGAACTGCAATACCACCAGACCCCTTCACTCTTGCTCAAATTTTAACTACTTGACTTTTTTTTTTTACTAATCATCCTTTTGTGAATGAATATATTTTACAAAGAATTATTGAAAGATTAAATGGGATTTTGGCACCTTTGGGAAAAAAATTAAGAGGAACTCAGCATTTTAAGATGTGCAGGGGGAAAAATAATCAGCCACCATTACAAAAAATCTTAATAGTCAGGAAGATGTTCCTTTAAGCATTTGACTTGGCCAATTCTAACCTTCCTCCCATTTTTGAGACTGTTGTCCGCTGTCTCACGCAGCACTTCCTAGAAAATCTTGATTGTACAGTAATAGACCGAGACACAAAGATGACTTCATCAGGTAAATCTGTTTCTTCACTCAACTTGGGCAGTGAGTGATTCAGCATCTAGGAAATGCGGGGTGCTGAGCGATCGTTTGTGATGGTCTTCCTGAGCTTAACGCCCCTACGGATAGCATTCAGCATGTCTTCACCTTGGGGGGTCTCTGCTGGGTTCTGCCCACCCAAATGAGGCATGGGCTGGCATGGGGGATCAATGATGCTCATGCCTTCCCTCTCATTCTCCTCTGCCGCGCTTTCAGCAGCTGCCGGTCTCTGATTCTCTGTGCTACTTGGCTTCTGACTGTTGGGAAGAAGGCTGGCCGATGCTTGCCCACTCCACGAGGACGTACATACCGTGGGGGTACCGCCACTTCCAGCCTCGGGACTTTGCTCAGAGTTTTCTTCTGTCCCACCTGGGAAACTCGGAAGCCCTCCTTGCACATCTGGCACAGATGGAGTCTTAACAGGAATCACGGGGGTCTTAATTGGAATTGGCCCTGCTCCTATGGTCCCACGCCTTACCGCTGGTTTGGTGGAAGGGGTCCGCCGGATGGTGGCTACACCTGGTGTAACGATCACAGGGCCAAGGGTGGTTGGGAGGCCCGCAGTGGAAGCGGGGCGCTTTGCATGGAACATTCGGCGGTAGGACTGGCTGATGTCACTGTTCCTAGGAATAGTTGAAGACTTGTCAAATTCCTGCTGCTCTGTGTCTTGGTCCCCACTTACAGAAAAGTAGTCATAATCTGAAACTGGAAGGAGAAAAAGGGGTGTCAGAGTCTTGACCGAGAGCAGATTTTGGAGGATAACTTTGCAATGGTGACTGCATCGCCGCTGAATGTATTCCATCTACACTTTTCTTTCTTTTTCCTTGGACGTAACTTTGTTTAAAGTTTTGAAAAGGAAGATAAAAACTAATATAAAGTCAGGAGAAAAGAAAAGAAATCAAAGAAACATCTCAAAGTGCAAAAAAGAAAAAAGAAAAATTGAAAAAGAAAAAAGATGCAAGAAGTAGCTTCTGTTCTTTACAGCAGTTGTAAGTAAATTCTAAATTTACCTCTCACTCTAAACTTACATGGTTCTCTTATTTCTATAATCTATTTTGTCTAATCAACACAACCATAAAATAAGATCATTTTTCCTGTTTTTCATAAAAAATCCATGAAGGAACTCTCTAGATTTCCAGTCACCAATAAACACAAATATTATCTTTTCTCCGATCAAAGAAGTCAATTTAGCCATCTCAACAAGTTCCATCATCACCACTCATTCCTCCATTGCGGGTAATGCCGAGTCCTTCCATCTCTCTGCAATTATTATATGCAAAAACAAAGTTGCATGATGTTAATTGGAACTTTGTCTTAAAATCTCCTGAATCAGTGTATCTGAATTCAACATTTTCTAGCTTTTTTATCTGTTCACCAAGTATAATAAAATGTTCTTTCAATCTACAGGCCCTCAACATACACCATTTTGTTTAACAATCGTCCAGAATGACGACAGTCTTGTAAAGGATGCTTTATGACTTATAAAGCTCTTCTGGCCACTGCAAAATATTGCAATACCACTTCCCTCATGGTCACATAATCATGACCTGGGTGCTTGGCAATCTGTTTGTACTTAGGCCTAGTTGCCAAACTCCCCGAGATCATGCAATCACCATTTGCAATCTTCTGAGTCAATGGGGAAGCCAGCAGGAAAGGTTGCAAGCTACTGCTGCCTGCTAAAAAGACTCCCTTTTGTCCCTGGAGGCTGGCTAAAATAGCTGCCTCCTGAGGGGAATTGAATTCCTTAGTGGGGTGCAGAAACAGCTCAAATCCTGAAGATTTCAGCTCCATTCCTGCACCCTGCCAAAAGAATTCCCTTTCATGCACAGAAGTTCCCCTCCCTTAGCAGGCAGCACTTTCAGCCAGCCCCCAGAGACAAGGAGGAGCCAAAATCCAGAGTGGAGAGGCAGCACAATAAGGAGTGTGGAGTACCTCATGGATGGGGATGTCCTGCACAGGCTGCACATGAGTGTCTTTACCTGGGCAGAAAATCTTGCTTGGATTTCAGCAGGGGAGATTTTTAGCTCCTGAGTGGAGTCTCCCTGATCTTCCCCACCCCTGAGGCACCCTACATTCCTTATCTGGCATTCTCTCTGCTTAATGGTCTGCGAGACTGCTTAACAACCCCAAACAGGAGTGCCAGGATTGCAGTCATTGAGGAAAGCAGTCAAGTGGACATATAACTTAATGATTGCTTTGGTCAAACAGACAGGCAAAATTCTGTTACAATAGTCTATCTCCACTAACTATAGTATTAGTAGTCTTGTAGACCACCTCACAGGACTGAAACAAATGGTTCTTGCCACTTAATATTTTCTGTGGATGGCCAACGCTTCACTTTTTCTCTTTGTTTATACTTTCCAGGAGACACTTTACATAACTGAGGAAGTGCAGGCAGCTTGAGAAGGCAGCTTGAGAAGTGAGGAAGCTGGTCTAGCAAAATCCAACAAGGACTGCAAAAAAAAACATGACACATGGGCTCCTGTTCCTTACCTTGTGAAGGAATTGTATCCTCAGAACAGCAAGGTGTGGTTGTTTGGGTGCTGTAGCCACTGGAACACTGCAAGGAATCCCTGCTGCTCCTTTGAATGTCCAGCTGCAGACCACGAGTTAGAGCAAGGGCAAGCTCCTCACATGCCTCCATCTCCTCTCCTTGCTATCAACACAATGGAGGCCTCTCATTAGATTAGGACACCATGAAGACAAGAGCACTCTTTTCTTCTGAAATTTGTGTCTCTTGGGCTATGATGCCTCTTTTCAGTTCAATGAGTTTGATTCACAACACAAACAGGTTGGATTTAAGCACAGTCATGTTCTATCCTGGCTCTTCTGTTTGTATAGAGAATACACTATCCATTAACCCTTAGTCTGGGTTGTCACAAAATCATTCTATCACCATATCTGAAGGATATCTGGTTGGGAAAGGCATTGTAAATGGGTTCATATAATGGGCTCAGCCATGGTTTATTTTAACTTTGGCTTGTAGAACAAACCATAGTATTCTGGTTTGTAGAAAACAAGAAGCCATAAACATGGTTTAAAATTGATAGTGACTAAGCCTATATATTCCACCAAATCAAAACCAAATAAACCATATTATGGTTTAAAAGGATGTGTGAATTGATTACAGTGAATAATTGAAGACCCATCAATTCAATAGGTCCATGCTAAGTATTTATGATTCAACTGTAACCAGAATGGATAAATTATGCATATATATGCTTTGAAAATGCTATCATCCAATTTTAATTTATTAAAATTTAATATGTAGGATGGTACAGGATGGTCTTAACAAATGAATACATGTGCAAGACATCAATAAGCCTAAAGCTGCAAAAATCTTTGCAAAAAATAAACCTGGGCTGCAAAAATCAGGACATTAGGGTTAGACGTTTCATTGCCACCCAGACATCACTCAGATTTTTGCAGACCAGGTAAGTCCCATTGATATTTATTTACTGTGGGCCAAAGTGCTAAATATTATTCTACGTAACTTCATCTGCTATTGAAAGATTGACTCACTTTACTTAGCAACAAAACTGTTATGGAATGAAACCTAAGAGTTGCAAAAAAGCCTTCCTTGAATGGGTTCACACATCATGGTGATTAAGGCCAGCACACTGTATAAGCTGAACAGTTGTTTTATTCCCTAAAGCATAATTTAACAGACTTAGCATAATGTGTGAACTAAACTTTGATTTCCTTACCATTCGTTCTTTATTTTTTTAATTCACAATTGCCTGGATGTATGTAACCAGAGAATCAACCAAACCAGACTGGTTTATCAAATTGCTGGCTTTTCAAAACATCTTAGACCAAAAACCAAACAAGCCACATTATGGATTAGTGGGGATGTGAACCTTAGGTGGCACACACATTGTGCTAAGCTGTAAACCATGATTTGCTTGCCAAACCATTGTTCCCTGGTTTACATATCACACCAAGCACAAAACAAAAGGTTTAGCAGCAAATCTAGTCCAGGGTGTACCTTGAACTTAAGAGTTTCACCTTGGGGGTAGCTGATACTGTCATGCTCCGGGGCCTCTGGGGGTCTTCTGTGGGCAGAGGTGGACCACTCTGAGCCCCTCCTGGCGGGTCTGTTTCTCGCTTTTCCTTGCGACGTTGCAAAGTGTTAACCAAGGGCTGGTCATAAGGACCAGGCTTAGCCCAATCCTAAGAAAAAAGCTCTATTAGTCAAAGCTTATACAGGTTTTCTCTATCTGTGTGGAATACACAAGTCGCAGACTCACAACCTTCTTCAAAAACAGCCCAATATAATTCAGAGAATGGTCCCCCCTTTTTTTAACCTACTGAACCATTTTAATGGGGTGCAATGAATGTATTCACATATTTCTCAGGGGCTATGCTTAGTATCTTGACCATACTACAGAAACAGGGTGAGTGAAATGGGCCAGTTATGACCATAACTGGTGTCCACTGAGCTTGGACACCATTCTCCATCAACATTGGCCATGAGAGACCACGTAGTTGTGAAACATCTAGTCTTAAAATACATTTAGGAGGCCACAGACCAATCTCAGACAGGTCTGTCGTCTAGTTTCTTCTACTATCTTCACCTCCAAGCAAGATTTCCCAATATGTTTAAAACAGGAATCACTATTTAATATCACGCAAAATTATCTTAAATCAAAATTATTGGCTTGATCTTGGCTAGAAATTTAAACTCATTGTTTCAGATGTAATGTTTAAGTACCTGAGGATTAAAGCTTGAAGGATGCAGGACATCAACAATTCCTGATGAAGGACTAAGAATTATTAAGTGAGACACAGCCAAGTGTGATGTAGTTGTGTATGGCTCGGGGCTACAGCTATTTGTGGAAGCTTTAGCATTATTGACTTTGATTTATTCGCAACATGACTGGCATCCTGCATGCCATGTCTCTATTGTCACAGCTATAGTTCTAAATTATCCCCCCAAAATGTCCTGCCTTCAAACACTGACAGAATAGCTTGGATTTCCTGGAAAAATTTCTCATTCCTTCTACAATTCCAACTGTGCTGTCCTGCAGAATTTACCCTGGACTCTCTCAAACTGCTCCAGAATTCTGTTTTCTCTGTTTGAGAGATGTTTTTAAATTCTTCTGTGAAATCTAAATCTATCCACTGTTCTCCATCTGCAAAGATAATTTTCTAATCAAAAACAGGGAATGCTACATCTTAAATTTATATGCGTAACTCAGGAGTTGGCACACTTTCCAAGCAACAGGCATTCCGTTCAAAGGTACAGGTCCCTAAATGCAACAAATTTTAATTACTACAAAAGGCCAAAATGTGGTGAGAACTCAAGTGAGATTTGGCAGAATTTGTTTCTGAGATTTGACTCATAAAGTATGTGAGTGTGTGTGCACTTAGGTTGGAGATCAGTGGATGCTAACAAGGTGGAGCTGTGGGCATCAGCTGGGACAAGCCTGAATTTCTCGAGTTATTTGCAATTTTAGCAAAACTGACAGACTCGCGTGTCTGAAATCTAGTCCAGGACTGAAAGAACAATAAGCCTACACCTAAAGCAACAAAAACCAATGACAGAATGGGATACTATCAAATAAGCCCCTCTGGTCCTTGGAATCCAATCAATAAAAGAAGCTTTGGGATGCAAATAGAGTACTTGTTTGCAACATCTTAAAGCAACGGTGTCTTTCGGGATTGTAGGACTGCTATCAGTCCCTGGAAGAGATGCAGATGCTTTAAGGTAATGCAGTTGGGTAGTACCTTCACGCTTCTGTGTACTCCAAAGGACCTTTTGGAGATCACACCCCAAAAAACTGCACAATGTACTGTCAACTGGGTCTAGACCAGTGCTTCTCAATTTTGGCAACTTCAAGATAACTTAACTCCCCATCGCTGGCCAGGGAATTCCAGGAGTTGAAGTCCAGATGTCTTAAAAATGCCAAAGATGAGAAACAAGGTCTAACACGTATTCTGGCCTGGACATCGATTAGAAAAGTTCAGAATCTAACAAATCAAAACTAAAACTACCTTGAAATGTGTATTCATCCTAGACAAAATAAACCGTGTATACATAAATGGTGCATGGGAAGCTTTTAAAAACTGTTTTAATTGCCAGAGAATATTTACGGATCCACTACTTAGGTGGAGGCATTTTAAATTCAACAATGAATTCATCCAATTGAGGACCACTTTCAGGGCAGGTTTAAACCGAGAGACAAATACCCACATTTAAAACTTCGTCTTTTTGAGACGAGTGCCTTGACATTTTCCCCTTTAAAATAAACAGAACCAATGTTGGTTTCTAGTTCTGGGTTTCTGCATATTTCAAAGAGAGAAAAACATCTATGTGTGCATCTTTCGTAATTATCACAATAAGCAGTAGCTTTGGGATCACAACCAGGTCCAAACTACTAGGTCAGGTGGAGAAGGGTATTATATCCCAAATATACATTCTTTATGAAGCTCTCTTTCCAAATGTGATTTCCTCCAGGTGTGTTGAAATGAAACGTGTGTGAAATGTTAGGTTAATGTCATAACCCAGAATTAAACCATTTTCACCTTAACAAGTGGTCTAGCCTCAAAATAAGTTACTATTTTATATATATTCCTATTTTGGAGTCAGAATAGTCCATTTCAGGCTCAGGACGTTTTGATTTCAAAACAGTTTATACTCCTTGACTTGGGACTACATCTCCCAGAATTATGAAGCAACTTGGCCAATGCTAGAATCTAAAATCCCAGTATTCCTTGGAAGTGTTGTTCCAGAATCTCCACAGCAGTTTCCCTTAGTATTTCCTCCTCTCAAGAATTATGTTATTTTTCTCATGCTTTCTCAAAGTATCCCTAGATACCAGTTGTATTAAAATAATTTACAAAAGCCAGTTTCTCATGACATTTGATACTAGATATAAGATGTTCTGAATGTGATCCTATGAGAGATGGCCATAAACAACTCTGCACCCCCAGCAGTAGCCTTACAAAAGTCTCCAGAAATTAAATAATGAATAAGTTTTTAGCAAAACTTATAAGGATTTACTAGTGGGATCATTGTTGGAAGAAAAGAACATAGATTGTGTTTTTATAGTATCTGTAATCTACAAAGGCATTTAGCTAGATCCTATCAGAAAGCTACCCCTGCAGGTACCAGCTGCTCCTTTATACACAACCTGAAGATTCAAAGTGTTGCATAGATTACAAATCCGGGAGTGTGTTCACCCAAACAGTACATTTTTTTTAATCAATTCATTTACTGAGAAAAGCAGGATGGACAAGAAGAATTCCACCAGATCAAGATTTCAGAACAGGAGGTGAGAACTGAAGGTAGGGAAAAGATCCATCAAGAATTGAGATTTGAGAAGCAATTTCTTGCAGGGGTTGAGGTGGGGGATGACAAGGAGAGACTCTGACAGGAACGAAAAGAAACACAAACCTTCCAGCTAGGAATCTGAGATGATGGTAACATGCCTGGCCCAATGGTGTAATAATGAACGTAGTCTGGAAGGAGGGTGGAGGAGGTGGCCCGGGTCCATGCGTGAGAGACAGACGGAATATGAGGGAAAGAACCCGCACCAACCGGGGCTAAAGATGAGCCACTGGGTAAACTACAGTGATAATACCCATTAGGCAACTGGAAACAAACAAAAAGAAAAATTAAAAAAAAGGGGAGAAAAAGGAGAGAAATTAATATAAATAGACAAAATACGGGGAAGTACAAAGTGAAACGGGCATGCATTCCTGGGAGAAAGGAAGGGGAATACCCCCAATAGTTCTACTTTTCGCCAGTCAACATCCCTACTCGGTGTCTGCTCATGCTTTGTTAATGACTCAACTAGTTCTGGAACTAGTCACTCATTCTGGAAGACAAAGGTCATGTTTGCTCATGCTTTGTTAATGACACTCAACATGTTCTGGAAGAGAAAACCAGAACAAGAACAAACAAATCATTTTCGGGAGCTGAATCGTTGGACACAGAGGCGTAAGCTCTCTATATGGTGGTGTAGTTAACAGGCCCTCTCCTTTGTAAGCGAGAACCTCCTCAGGAGACTCGTTCAGCTCAAGGAAGAGTAGAGAAATTCCTTGGCCAATTTCTTCCTGAACCTGACAGCTCAGGATATCCATATTTTAGATCATGCAGCAGCTCAGCTTCAGAAAATGACACATTTGCAGACAAAACAAAACAATGGTAGGAGGATTGGAAGAGGAAATTGCTTGTATTTTTGATGAGAACGGATCCCACTAGTCTCCTCCCTCATTCTGACCTCTAGGATGCTGGGCAGATATAAATATATATACCTGCCAAAAGGATCTGGATTTTCCAGGTGAATTTGGGAAAATGGATAATAAAATTTAGATTCTGAGATGATGAAATTCCTGAAAGTCTATTCTCTCCAGATTTGGTCTCTCTCTTTAGGAACAATGCATTCTCTTATTGGTGTTCTACTTCCCAACGTGGGTCTGTGGACAGAAAGCGCTCTTAATGCAATCACCACACGCTACAGAAGATGTTTCAAATGGTCCTTCTAATGTCATTTCTGTCCACCAAGTCTGATTGCGTTCTTTTCAATATAGGGCTGGCACTACTGAGGGCATCTGCAAAACTCCTGAACTATGTCTGAACTAGGGGCAACTTCTTTGGCAAACCCTAAATGCCAACATCAAGCCAGGTTTGTACCACAGTTTCATTCATGAATTTATTCACTTCAACCCTTCCAGAGAGGCTTGGAAGTTTTCCATTCCCATCTGTAGCTTCTTGTTGTTTTTGCTTGTGTAACACACTTTTTTCTCTGAATGTACAGAGCCTGGAAAAAACAAAGCATGAATCTTCAAGATTAAGCCTTTTTCACCTTTTCTGTGGAGGCCCAAGCCGCCATGGTGGAGCCTGAACTGACAGAGGTGGGGGAGCTGCACTCACTCACTGACTGACAGGTTTCAGAGGCTTCAGAAGAGGCTGAGCTGGATGAATTCTGCTGAGGTTTAAAAAAAATAAAACAGCACCACAAAGAGGGAAAAGAAGGGAAAGGAAGAAAGACAAGCCAATGAAACAAATCAAAGACAAAAACGCAAAAGGCAAATACATATAGAGGAGGAGAAAAGCAGATTGTTAGTAGTTGGGGGAGGATCTAAGCATTGAACATGATTAAAAGTTTTTGAGGAGTGCAGAGGGACCAAAGCAAGATTCTTCGCAGCATAGTCGATCAACTTAATGCCCTCCAAAGGGGCTACGGGACAAGTTCGACGTCCTGGCTGCAGATTTGGGGCTTGCCGTCTTATACGAGTGGAAGTCAACATGTTGGAGAAGTGCCTTATAATTTCCCAAAATGTGTAAGACGTGAGCATCTCAACATCGCTGACAGCAATGCTGTCCTGCTGGAGGACTGAGAAAGATGCCCACTTCAAATGATCAGCCCTTCCCCCCTACAGGTAAGACACCCTGCTCTTTCCTCAACAGCCGACCTTCCTTTTCTAGGCCACAGCATGGTCCCTGTCACCATGAAAGGGTGAAAGCAAGGAACAGGCACAAGCCAGATACACCCACCGGACAAGGTGCAAGCAACTCTTTAGCAAAAGATGACATAATTGCAGGGTTTGTAGGCAGCTTTAAATACATTATTGGCATCGTTTATTCCAAGGTTACAATTAAAATACACTATTGACATCATTTACTCCAAGATTACAACTGTCTTGCCCTGCAAGAGATTGTACAGCAGAACACAACTCTATTTAGATTGAGGGTTGCCTTTAGCTTTGAAGAACCAAAGGGTGGAACCATGACAAGGAAACAGGCCTAGTCAAGACTATAACTACATCAATTTAATTGATTAAATTAATGAAATGTCACTAATATGTTCACGTGCCGTGTACTTAATAATGCTCTTGTTGTGTTATATAATACAATTTGGTGGCTATTCCTGAAAGAGACTGAGGGGTGAAGCTTCCATGTGGTATAAGCAAAGCTCCCAATCTACATTTCCATTTCTGAATTACCTTACAATTTCATCCAGAGCATTTCTTAGTCTGCTCAGGAGGAATACACCAAATTACTCTATAGTGCAGATTAGATGTCTTTGAAAGATGTACCTAACACCTGATCAAGAAATCTCTAAATTTTCTTTTTCAAGTTCGGTTCAACTCCTGGTGACCACATGCAACTTTCACTTGGTTTTCTTAATAATTACACAGAAAGAGGTTGCTAATTGTCATCTTCTTGGATTTTTTTTTAAACTTTCCAATCTAATTGTTAACATTTGGCTTCTCATCCAAGTACTGAAACTACTTAGTTTTTCTGAGACCAACCAAAGCTAGCCAGGGTTGGGTGGGGAGGGAGGGAGTCAATAGTACTTACTCACATGTACAAACTATGACTTTAACTATGTTAGGACAGGGAAGAAAATTCTCACCTGGTCCTCATCCCCTGTACAACTTCTAGCATTTTTTACAGATACACTGATAGAAATGTTTATTTTTCTTTGAGTCAACAACTCTTTCTTTTATTGTCTAAACAACAGCTCAACCTCGCCCAATACACCGGGATAATTTTGAAATGGAATATGCAAAAGCCCTCCTCTTCCGTTCTTTGGAAGAGCTGCGAGAACTGTTGAATGCATTCTTTTGTCCCTCAGCAACAGACAACAAGACATTAAAAATACATAAAAAGCATCATAAAAGGAGGTGGGTGGGAAGTGGTTTTCACCACAGTGTTTCTGTTAGAGACAATATTTTACTTTTAAATACAGCATATGGCATTGTACTACTATTTTTTGTCACACAAACTGCAAAGTTACGGCTTGTCATTTGGTTATAAACACAAATTGAGCACAATAAACAGCTTTTGGGAAAATCTGTCAACCAAGTTAGTTGGCATTGTCTGTAACTATCCAGGCTTTAAACGCAATACTAGTACTAAAGGAGAAAAACTACTTTTGTTGGCATGATTAAATTATGCTGACCATCTCTATACATTTTTTAAAAAGGTGACTTGGATGGACTGTGTTTTATCAATTAAAGTATGACATACAACTGTTTCCAGAACTAGATCGTCCTTAGTTTAATATAATTTTGCATGTATGTGAAATTAAATTAAATCCAATCAACAATTATTACAATTACTCATTGTATAAGTTAATAATTTTCCTATTCTGTCACATCAAAATTGCAATTTGGTAGCCATTTTAAAGACCATTTTTAAGACTTACAGTTATTACGAGTAACCTTCCAGTCAAATGCCAGCCCTCAAGAAGGAGTATTTATAGGGGGCTGAAGGAGGAAAGCAGTCCCTCTCTAATGATATAAGCTTTTTGTCTTTTGGTATATATGTCATGATGTCACATGTACATACAAAAGATGTATGTGGGGTTCCACATAGCTTTTGTTAAGTAGTAAAAACTGCAAAAATCTGCAAAAGTTCCTTACAAAGACAACTGGACATTAAATTACAAGATGTTATCAGAGACGTTTCACCTTCTATCCAGAAGGCTTTTTCAATCCCCCTTTTAGAAATGTACATATTTTCTGACCTTTTTTTTTTCATTTTTAGATGGATTTAAAAAGCCTTCTGAATAGAAGGTGAAACGTCTCTGATAACATCTTGTAATTTAATGTCCAGTTGCCTTTGTAAGGAATTTTGCATATTTTTGCAGTTTTTACTACATATCATGACCTGGATTAATAAGAATATTCACAGATATATAGCTTTTGTTAATTTTGCTCCAGTTTGCACATTTCTGAATTGAGATAAAAATATTTCTCAGTATCTATCAGAGGAATGGGAAACCCACATTTGTCCAGATATTGACTAACTTAATACAGAGCTAGAAATTCATGTACATTTGTTCATGATGGCTAGCACTGTTGAGAATGATAGTTCATTCACCTGTAAAGAGCCATAGATTGGCTATTCTTGTCTAAAGTACTTAAGGTGGCTTCAGACACAGCCAATATACCAACTGAATGGTAATTCTTTAAATCAGGAAACTTGGTTGAAGATAATTTATAAGAATTTAGTGTGGGAAGATGTAATACCAAATCTAAGCTGGAATGTGTTTTTGCAGTCAAGAATATCAGAGTACATATTAGTAAATCTTGACTAACAACTACTCTTAGTCCTACATCTTCTAGCTGCTTATGTATCCAATTCCCCCACTTAAATCTTCAAGATATTACAAAAATGTTGTACGTTAAAAGACATAAAAGGGCTCTTTTTTGATTGGATGAGACAGATTTCATATTGGATACCAGCCAACTTCTAGGCTTCTGTTTGTCAACTACAAGCTAATTTCAGCTACACCTCCCAAGCTGTTGAAAGGCATGAGGTCGATCAAGACTTCTCTAAGCCAAACTTAGAACTCATGTCTACTGGGAAATGAGAATCAAAATGCAGCAGACAGATAACAACTAACTTGGTTAGAGGACATGAAACTATGTTGTATGACCTTCTAGGGACTTCAAAGCTAGGCTTCCTTTCTCCCACAGCATTACCAGAAAAGACATCACCATCCTACTGTAAGAGTTCAAGTCATACCTGGTTGGGGGCTTCAGGTGGCATTGGAGAAGGTGACTTGGACTGAAAAGCATCCTGGGACATGAATCCAGAATCGTGCGAAGAAACACTGGAGAGCCTCATTGGTGCCTGCTGAGGCAGATTGGAGCTGCGGTAGCGATAGTGTGAACTGGGTGAGTGAGAATGCGAGCCACTTGACCGGGAGTCACTACTGTTTACACTGTTCAGACTGCTGTGAGATACAAAGGAAGAGAATGGGGGCAAAGGGAGGGGAAGGGGATCGAAACAAACAAAAAGAAAGGGGTAGGTAGGGAGAAACCGGCACAATACAATTAACGTCCCATGGATCCCCAGCTAGGCATGCACAAATCATAAAATGGTGAAACTGACAGAACTAGTTTAAGCCATAGTTTGCTGCAGTATCCTTAGTAACAAGACAGAAAATGGCAAATCAGGGGGTGATACTCCAATTCTAGTCTACACCAGATCTAAAAATAATCCTATGCTGATTGCCTAGGACATCTCAGAATTTCTTCTAGGAGAATAACTAGTGAGTGAAAAGGGAATGGTTTCTTTCTGGCTAATGCAATTCAGCAGAGTTTTTCAATCTTGACATCTCAAAGTTGTGTGGACCCCAACGCCACAGTTGAAGTACACACAACTTAAAGATACCAAAGTTGAGAAACAGTGCAATACAGCATACCTATGTGGGTCTTCAAAACATTTCAGGTGGAACACCCAGGTGGCAGCTGTTCCAGAAAATGTTTGCATTCAGAACAATCAACAGGGTAGTTCTCCTATGCAAACCTCCATGAAATCAATGCAAAGGGACTATCACAAACTGATGCTTCAAGTAGGGTTTCTTTGGGATCTGTGTAGATGATCAAATCTCTTTGATTCTCATTCCCTTACTTAGAATCCTCAATTGGCTTCCTGAGGCTACTCTTTCATCTCATCTTCCAGCTTATCAGCAGAACAACGGAACAGACAAACCCCGTTTATTTATTAAATTATATGCTGCCCATCTTGCCTAACAGTGACTCTACAATCATTTATAGTATAAGGGTTAAGCCAATGGCATGGGATGACTAATTGCCTTGGGCAACTGCTGGCTGCCCAGTTCACACCTGCCTCAAGGAAGGCCTGGTATCCCACTGATGACACTCTAAAATGCTTTGGTACCCCCTGGAATTCTCTCAACTCTTGGCCCAACAATCTGACAACACACTAACTCCTTAACAAAAATTCAAGGGTGTTTGAAAGGTTCCAGGGGTCACACTGAAAGCTTTGGAGGACCACCCTTGCTTTAATCTTGTTGATTCCAATACATGTGAATGAGAGCTACGTGGAAATAGCCATGGAGTGTAATAACAGCTTCTAGGAGGACCTGTCTGAAAGGAGAAGCAGCAATGTGGTTTATCTGGCCATTGCAATACCACAAATCTCCTGCCCACTTGCCAACTTTGGCCATAAGACTTCCAGTGGACCTATGGCCTGCCATTTTCCCTTTATGGTTCAGAATACTGCATTTTTAAAAGCCTGTGTTTCCCCGCCATCAATGTAAAATATCTATAGATCTCGTGGATATAGATACCATACAAAGGCATGCACAGACAGCTAGCTTTGCAAGGAAATGCAAATAAACTCTTCTATCATGCAGTGGATGCCACAGCTCTCTGATCTGTATGATTTAGAAGGCATACATTTAAAATAAAGTGACAACAATAATAATGCAAGAGCATCAGGGTTAGGGAGGAATGAAAAGACAGAAGACACAGCAGGACGTTTTCCTTTTCCTGGAGAAAAGGAGAAAATTAAAGATTTCAATACACCTGGGAAGGAGCAAGGAATAAGGTTTGCATGCGGTCAACTGTTTTAGCCAAGAGAAAAACAGTTTCTTGGAAGAGGTAGAAAAGGCATCTGAGAGTTCCAACACAGACAAACAAAACTAACAAATTAAAACAGTGCTGAACAGTTAACAGCTATTGCATCTAACAGCAAACAACTTTATCCCAACCGTTAGAGAGAAGTCTGATCCATTTAGATCATTTAACCTGCTATGCAACAAAAGCTCCTTCATAATTCTTATTTTTTTTCCATATTGAGTATTCAAGGTCATGAGAGCAGCATAAAGAAGAGCAAACTTTGACTCTGTAATTAAATAGATAAACTGGCTCAATTAATAGATGTCTTTCATTTTCTCAGCTGCTTTAGGTAAAATTCTTTAATCATTAGAATCCTCAGCTATACATCTTCTGAATTAATCCAATATTTAGGACGCATCAACAGAATTTTAATGAAAAACAACAGCCAGATTTGGGAACATTGTAGGATTCCAAAAATGCTAAGTACGAATTGTGATGTTAGAAGCTGGACTAACAAACAATGGAAGAGCACTGACAAAATTAAGAAGAAATGATGGCTTGATCAGTTCCAAAATGATCACTCAAAACTCACTGAACTTTCTAAAGTTCAAACTGAAATAGAACACATTAAAAAGCTTAAGCAATTGGAGTCTTTAAAAAATAAGATTACTTTATTTACTGTACTTCTATCCTGTTTTTCCCTCTTTGGCTGCTGAATAAGGTGGACATGAGATTTACCCCTAATTAAATGCCCATTTAAGCTGAAGTTGGCTGAAAATGTGACTGACACACAATGAGTTCTGTGATTGAAAACAGATGTGATGTTGGGTCTTCCTGATCCAAATCCAGAATCTTAAATATCATGCTACACTTACCTGCAGACACTGGATTTTCTGGACATGGTGGTACTAGGAGAAGAAGGAGGTGTCTGATAGGACCAGCCATAATCGGAACCTTTTAGATCAAGAATTACCTGGAAGAAAGCCATGAAAGATCAAAGATGACTTTAAAAAGCTGGTTTTGGGTCTTCTAATTGGATCAGAAAATTCCTTTGGCATATTCCACTCGTGTTTCAGAAACATTCCTAAAAGCTAAGGACCATATTATGACATTTAGCACCCTTAATCTGAAATGGGTAGGGATTTCTGGGAACTGAAGTCTACACATCCTCAAGTTGCAAAGGTTGATAAACACTGCTCTACACTAATCATAGGCTTACTTTTCAAGTGCAACTCCTCTGACAGCAATGAAATATAATCCATGAACCAAAGGGTAGTATCACTATGTCTTGGGGAATCCCAAGTATAAAATATGTTAGGAACAGATTTTCAAGGGTGCAAACTAAAGTAAAACACACTAAAAACATCAGAGACATTATAGTACTAAGCATGCTATAGAATACTGACTACTGAGTGAACAGAGTAAAAGATGCTGTAACTGGCCTGTAGATTATGCACAGCAATGTTTATGTGTCCTACGCGCTCAGTACATTTCAAAGTCTTTGCTTGTCTTTCTATCGATTGATTGATCGATCGACCGACCTACCTTGACTTCTGAGTCAGTGTTGACTCCTAGTGATTGCTGGATTTGTCCCTGCAGAATTCTTGGCAAGACTTTGGTTTGGCTTGTTTGCTGTTGTCTCTTTCGTAGGGCTGAGAGTGAGTGATTGGCCCAAGGTCACCCAGTTGGCTTGGGCTACGATGGGACTAGACCCCACAGTTTCCTGGTTTCTAGCCTGATGCCTTAACCAGTACATCAGACTAGCTCTCTTACATGTTATACAGTGGGGCAAAAAAGTATTTAGTCAGCCACCAATTGTGTAAGTTCTCCCACTTAAAAAGATGAGAGAGGCC
>JANHZU010001419.1:146107-161385 GCA_032468055.1 Acrochordus granulatus | reverse complement strand
CAATCGAAGTCTGTTACCCCCCCCATCCAAACCCTCACAGCCTCCAGGGATGAGAGAGAGAGAGGGAAGTGGCAGCATCGCTTGGATCATCAGGGATGTAAATTTGAGTATCATCAGCATACTGGTGATAGTTCATCCCATGGTGATAGATGTTCTCACCCAATGGCTTCATGTAGATGTTAAAAAGGAATGGAGAGAGTACCAAGCCCTGAGGCACGCCACAAAGAAGCGGCCATGGGCTGGACCTCTGACTCCCTATTAACACCGATTGGGACCGACCTTGGAGAAAGGAGCCAAACCAGCGCAAGACTGTGCCACCCAGCCTAACTCCGACAGCTGGCCCAAAAGGATACCATGGTCAATGGTATTGAAAGCCACCAAGGTCAAGGAGAGCCAGGATAGATGCACTACCCCTATCTTGCACTCACCAGTATACAGCAGGTGTATATTACTTTCTTTATTCCACCAGTACATACACCAAATCACTCTTACCTATCCATTACTTCTTCATTATTTCTGAGAAAAGCTGTTTAGAATGCCAACAGGAGGAAGAGGAGAAATATATCAGACCAATTCAGGGACAGCAGATAAAAACGTCTGAATAATCATCTAATTTGATATGTATTTTCAAGAAGAAATGGATAGGCAACATAGTGTCTATGGCACCTGTATGCTCTTGAACTTTATGTTCTTGAACGCAACTTGAACTTGTGTTCAAATGCTGCTCTGTGAATATACAAACACACACAATTCAAGGCAAAGTTGCTTGTAATAAAATGGATATAATGTATGTTTTATTTCTCTCAGGTTTATGAGATTATTCATGAATTAATTAATCTAGAGTTTCAAGATTGGGGAAGCATTCAAGTTGCAGAGAAGTAAGAGGAAGAGAAATTCCAAACTGATTCTGTAAAATCTTTATGTAGCCTATTAAAAACCAATTATGAGATACTGAGGAATATGAGAAGAATCTGTATTTTATTTTTTTTCACCCCAAAGTCTATTCATTTCAGCCCCAACATCATCATAAGAGTAATCAAGATGAATTACTTCCACCAATTTCTAATGCACCGAGTTTATACTTATTAATAATTGAGGTATAACGTGCAAGTGATTTAAGGTAGAAATCACCTTAAAATCAAAGGATTACAGAAATCAAAGATTCTACAGACATTCAAATGTGTTTTTTAAACAGTCTACTAGGAGACAGTAAAGATCTTCAGAAATTTCTGAGTGTCCTATTTCAGCAGGTCAAAAAAGTCTGCTGCTTCAATCTATTATGATCATTTTGCTTACCAAAACTGGTTGCAATCTTAGTAGCAAAAATGTGCATCCATCTTCTATTGCTAGCCACAAATAATAGTTTTGCCAAGATTTTATTTAACATCTGATGACAAAATGAATATTTTCAACTTCTAGAATGTGAGCTACTGCTTTTATTTACTTCTAGATAAAGAAGATAGAGACCTTAGCAACTTCTTACTCTTAGATTGCAAGTGCAAAATTAGCTTTATAATTTTTTTTTAAAAAGGCCTAGGCAGCTAGTAGACGCTAGAACCGTGGTGGCGAACAATGACATATGTCCAAGGTGACACACCATGATGTTCTGGGTGGCACATCAGCCATCACCAACACCCAACAACTATTCTCAAAAGCATGCCCCATCCTCGCACAATTTTTGGAGGCTACGTGAGAATGGGGTATGTTCTCAGATAGACTCTGGACCCTACGGGAGTCATGCAAAAGGGTCATGTTCTCCTGTAGCCTCTGAAAATCATGTAAGAAGAGGATGTGCTTTTGTGCAGTTTTCAGAGGCTGCAGAGGTCATGGAAGAATGTTCTCTGAAGCTGCTTCGAGAACGAAAAGATGGTATGACCTGGAACAGCCTCAGGTATGCTACGGGCACCTTTCAACAGAAAGAGAACAGTGCCCAAAGGAAAGCGGTATATGGCAGATCGTGGGAAACAGTGCAAAGCGGCCTTTTTGAGTGGCAGCGGTGGCGCCAATGCTGAAATCAATGTGCTGGATCTACTTCAGATCCCAACGAGTGCCGCTGTTCAGTGTAGCCAGGATGGAAGGGAGATAGAGAATTGTTTCACTTTTGTTTGGGGAAGAGTGTGAGCATGTATGCGTGTGAGAGAGAGAGATGCCAGCAGAGTCAAATTAGGCATTTTCCAAATTTCTGACATGCCAAGCTCAAAAGGTTCGCCATCACTGTACTAGAACCACTAAGTGACCACAGCCAAAATTACCCCAACCAGCCACCAGGGAGGGAGTTACAGGGTGAGACTTACCCAGTGGCTCTGCTGTCAAGAAGGTGAGCATGACGGAAAATAGCAGGATACAAAAATTGACACAGAAAAAGGAAAATAAAAGAAGTCAAAACCAGTATTCCAGCATTCCTAGGTTCAATCATCATTCTAACCCTGCAGAGAAGCAAACTGATTACAGCTCCATTTTTCCAACAAAATCTTTTGCATGGGCCTGACACATCTTGATGAATTAGAACAGGAACCATACAAAGAGATATTAGAACGATCCTGTTCTGGTCCTAAGATCATGGCTCAGAGGATCCCTTTTTTGTTCACACAATTCATTCTGGATCCCTCCTCCTCCATTTCCAATCCTTGGGCCAAAGTGAGCCGTAAAATACCAACAAGCCAACTCCAACGGCTGCGATGTCCTAAGCTAGAATTTGAAAATGATCCCAGGAAATGGATTTGCGAACAAATTGAATCTTAAAATTTGGCACAAGACTTTCCTGCTTCAAATGTCAGGAAAATTTATAGTTAAGAGAAATTGAGGGGGAGATGGGAAAGCAACAGAAAAGGAGAACAGAGGAGCCTATTAAATCTTCAGTGAATGGCTGGTCACTGAAGAGTCTTAAAACGGTTTTCTCGAATGTCTATTCTCTATGCAAACTGGATTATAAATACTATTATTCAGAATGTTTGGTAGCTTACTTGTATTATATCCCTGCTGAGCGACCTGCGTGGGCTCCCTGTTTTTTTCTTTGCAATTTAATATCATCTTTAAACCAAGGTACCTGCGTGGACATCACTCCCGGAAGACATCTACCTATCCTGTTAGAATGGATAGATGGATTCACTCCAGGTTCCCTCTATTAAATATGGTCATCTGGAAGGACTTCAGAAGCAAATCTGTTCTGTAGCTGTGCCTACAATATGGAAGAGCCTTCTCCCTGATGCAAGCAGCCATATTTTTTTCAAATAAATAAGCGACAATGGCACACAAAAGGAAACTGAGATTAAAATAATATACCATGTAGCGATTGCATCCCAACACAATTACACATTATTAGTTACGTGTGTCGCTGTGGATATCTATCTGATTATTTGCTTTGCGGTCCTGATGTTGCCATTTCTACTCCAAGCAATTTTATTCAACCTCATATGAACAATTCATCAGCATCAAACCAACACAACTGGAGTTGACTGGATACTTCTATCCATATTGTGTAAGATATTTTAAATTTTATCCCACGTGCTTTATTTTTAGGATAATTCAAATACTTTCTGTTTACTTTAAACTTGTCGTTATATCCTAACAGTTCTAAAAAAACACCCATATTTGAATTTAAGGGAATTTACAGATAGTCCTTGACTTATGACCATAATGGAGCCTGCCAATTACAGTTGTAAGTCATGAAAGTTGCAAGGTGAGTCACCACATGACCCACTTGATTTTACAATATTTTTTGCGGTAGCGGTTTGAATATAACACTGTTGTTAAACAAACCCACTGTTCGCTACAGGATGCTTTTGCCAAGGGGAAGGGAACTGTGAGAACTTCAGAACTGGGTCATAAGTAACTTCTGAAGGGGGGGGTCCATTATAACTTTGAATGGTCAAAGTCAAAGACTATCTGTATTCTATTTTCTCTTTGTCTAAGATATTATTTCCTACTTTTACTTCTTCCATCCCATTTACTGATGACTGTGAAGAACCGGTAGAGCCAACTTCAACTCTCCAATCTTCTCTTAGATGGATTCTAACTAATGACTTCAAGCTTCTCCATACACATCCAGGTCTGATGCTCATCCTTCTCCTTAGAAGTTTTCAAAACATAATACTCATTTCCAGGGGGTGTCACAAGAAGTAGTTAAAAATCAATATGATTCTTCAGTACAACTGAAGCTCTGTTGGCTTTTTAAATTTACATTCCACATAAGATGCATAGAGCCGGTGTTAAGTAGTGGTTAAGGCACCGGCCTAGAAACCAGGAGACCATGAGTTTTAGTCTGCTTAATCATGAAGCCAGACTTCGAAGACATGAAGCATGACTTGGTCCAGCCATTCTGTCTCAGCCCTAGAAAGGAGGCAGCGGCAAACCATTTCTGAAATCTTGTCAAGAAACTGTAGAGATTGTCCAGGCACATCCCAAAGTCAACACTGTCTCGAAGGTGCACACACACGCATATGACACACACAAACGGTGGAGCACCCATCACACTGTTGTGGCTCTCCGTACCTTTTCACCATACTCCACAGACACCCTTGCTCCCTTAATTCATAATGCCAACTTCGACAACTGCTTTTTAAGCTGTGATAATGCTGTGCCATTCAATGATGGTCGTTGCACTGACTTACAAGAGATTCCTCTTTTTTCTCCCTTTTTAGATTAACTTCTTCTTACAACAGTGTTAAAGAGCTTGCTCGTCTTTAGCTGCAAATAATTCCAGATGTAGTTTTGAACTGCTACTGACAAGAAGAAATCTGCCATGGAGCATGTACTTGTCTCCATGAGGTATTTCCTGTTGAAGGTTTTTGGAAACGCTTTGCCAGAAAGCAAAATAACTTCCATTATTGGCTCAGTCCCATAACCCTATTTGCATCTGTCAGCAGCAACCAAAATGGTTACTCTCCTTTGAAAGGAAGGGATACTATAATCACCCACAATAAAAAAAAAGTCTAGTTGAGCAGCTGACCTAAAAAAGAACTGAGTTGGGGGGAAAATGCAGAAGAGAAAAAGAAAGCTATAACTAAGCATTTGGAAATCCTTCTCAAAATATGCTTTTAGATACTACAGCACTGGATTTGCATACAGTAGATTTTGTGCTAGTTTCAATGTACTACAGGTAGTCCTCGACTTACAACCATTCTTTTTATAATATTCAAAGTAACAACAGCGTTGAAAAAAAATGACGTACAACCAGTCTTCACACTTAATGATTCCTGCAGCATCTCTACATCATGTGATTTGGGCTTGGCACCTGGCATGTATTTATGATGGTTGCAGCATCCCGGGGTCATGCGATTGCCATTTGCAACCTTCCAACAAGCAAGTCAATGGGGGAAGCTGCATTTGCTTAACAACCACATGATTCACGACTGCAGTGATTCACTCAACAGCCATGAAAAAAAAAGGTTGTAAAATTAAGTGTTCCTTACTTAATAACCACCTTACTGAGCAACAGAAATTCTGTAAGTCGAGGACTACCCATATGTATTGTCTGCTGGCTGGGGAATTCTGGGAGTTAAAATCCACACATTTTAAAAACACCATTCTATAACTAGTCCTATATTAGGACCCAAATAATACTGATTAAAAAATCATTTTGGCATACTGCACTTTTGGACTTCACAAAATATAACAGTGTGTCATTCATTTATTTTTGTATTTTTAATTTCAGGCAAAAACACAAGAGAAAACTCATGTTCTATTAACTGTTAACAGATACAATTTATTTAAAAGGAAAAGACATACCTCAAATAATCTGATAGCGCTGCAGCAGCTACTCAGTGCTGTTATTCCTTTGAAGTATGTTTTATCCTAAGTTTAAGCTAAAACCAAATCTAATAAACGGAGGATTCCTTTTTAGTGTGAGGTTTTAAACTTTAGGTCAAGAAAAGGAGCACATGTGCTGCAAAGACAGAACGGTTGGAACAGATAGGTTGCACTACCCAACTGACTCTGTTGATCTCAAGGAAGTTAAAAAGGGGCAGAGCAGATTAGTCCTTAAAAGCAAGATCAGCAGGAAATTCTAGGACTGTAGACCAGAAGGCGGCAAGAACAAAATAATTCTGTCCTCTTGCAACACTGATGTACTCATCTAAGTCACCAGAAGTCATTGGCTCAAAATAATTTATAACTTTTATAGTTATTGGAGGCAGTCAAGTCCAGGCTATCTGGAGAATCTACAAGATAATTCAGCTTCAAGAAGTCCTGTCCCACCAGCTGAAGGCTGCTATCTATACAGAGTAAGCCTCAACATTCCTCCTGCTTCCATCGCCATAGCCTACCCTTTGGTGGTTTAAACATTTCTGAATGGGCTTAACACTTGTACAACAGAGCTTAAAACAATATCCAAATCAGAAATGTTCAAAATGTGGCCTTCAAGATTATCTTAAACTGCAACTCGCAAGAACACCTGCAAGCGTGATCAATGGTGAGGCTTGTGGGAGCTCCCAGTTCAGCAACTTACAGAGAGCCACATATTCAGTCTGTGGTAGGAGATATGGAAATGCTTCTATCTACTCCATTACCTGAGAGCTGTTTTTTGGGTATTCAACTTTGGCAACTTTAAGATGTATTGACTTCAACTCTCATCCAGTTATGAATTCTGGGAGCTGAAGTCTACATATCTTAAAGCTGCTAAGGTTGGACATCCCTACTATAAACCATCCTCCAACAGCTGAACATAGAACACCAGGGTTTAAGTGGAAAAACTGACTTCAAATCAAAAACTGTCAAAACATCTGTGTGAACTACAGGTAATCCTCAACTTAATAACCACAATAAGGAATGGAAAATTTGTTGTTCAACAGTGCAGTCGTTAAGTGACTGCACTCAATTTTACAACATTTTTTTTGCTGTGGTCAGAAGCAAGACATCACATCATCATGACATATAACCTCCTGATGGCTTCCCCTTTGACCTTTGCTTGTCAAGAGGCCATCTAGAAAAGTTGCAAATGGTGACTGTGGGCCACTGCAACTGTCATGAAAGTGAACATGAATGGTTGCACCCAGATTGTAATCATGTAACCACAGGGACACTGCAATGTTTGTAAGTGCAAGGAATGGTCGTACATCATTTTTTTTCAGTGCTGTTCTAACTTTGAATGGTCGTTAAATGAATGGTTAAGCGAGGACTACCTACAGTACTGCTGCCTTACCCAACCGAATCTTGCCTAGTACAAAAACATTCTCTTGGCTTGTAACAATCTGAATGCCTAGAAAGGTTGTTTTTATTATGTTGCATTGTTATATGAAAATTATTTTTCTGACAGTTTTATAAACCATTCATAGGGATTGACCGGGACAATATAAAAATGTTAAATATATAAACCAGTTCCCAGTATCCTACATGGCATTCAATATGACTGCTTCATTCCAGTAATTTTTCTACCACTATCAAATACTGTGGTTTTCAATATAGATTGATAATTTTGCAAAAGTAAGCTGTTATTTGCTTCTATATTACATTTAGATCCTTCTGTAATCATAGGCAGACTCTCAGCAGCTACATCAATAAACTTCACAGAATTAAAACTTACAACCAATCACTTTTGGATTCCAAGTGAGAACACATAAATAGTAAATGTATGTGTCACTGGAAGAAGAGAGGTCTTATTCCCTTGTAACATTTTGTTATGAGTAAAACGTTGTGCTCCTATTTCCCCAATGTTTCGCAGACTCAGTTTCTCGAAACAGAAGACAATAATGATCTAGAGAAGGTGATATACTGTGGAGAAGGAGGAAATTTCCCATAATTTTCCAACTAACTATAGTTATTTCTCAGTAGCATCTAGAATCTACTTATCAAGAAAACTTAATATACAAACACAGGTTTCGATCCTGAATAACTTCAAACGGGCCTTGGAGTTTGTGAAAAGTGTTCCTATGGTCACAGCACTATGTTGAAAATTAAACTGGTATGAACTAACATTTCTGTGCTCATTTTCTGGCCACTGGCAATCCTGGACCTATGTTTTTGATGTCACTGGAGCAGAAAACTTTGGCAATTTATTTATTCTCATTTTTGAGAAGGTATGGGAAACCATAATTTAGTTCCATTAAATCTCTAACGTCCTGGTAAGATCTTGTAGGCTCTGGAGTTAGGCATAATTTGCTTTTTATCCCATTCTGCATTCTATGGTGAAACAATAGTTCTGTTTAGCAAGTTCAGAAAAATTCAGAAAAACTCAGGATTGACCATAGATGAGGAACTGAAAGAGCAACATTTAAGACGTATGATTGAAATTTATCACTTTTGGATAAAAGTAGAATCTTCTGAGCAGGTTTCTATTAAGAGGGTAAAAAAAAATGTGAGAACTATACCTTTCTTTGCTTTCTTCTGAAGCTTCAGTGTATCTGAAGATTTCTTTTTTATTTCCTGACGAGCTTTTTTGTATTCTAGAGAGAGGGACAGAGAGAGGAGTTTGTATATACACACGTTTGATGGGCAATAGTGCTAGAAGCTCAAGTTCGACAAGCAATACTGGAGAAGACTTTTAATAGTGCTACTGCATAAATGTAAGCCATGCTGAATTTAATGGAGCTTCTGCCAAGGTAAGCTCATGCAAGATGGAAGCTTAAGCACTTTTAATTTTAATAGCTTAATGTGTATAACATTTTGCATGAACGTACAAGTAGAAGGTCAAGAAAAAATATAAAAACATAATCAATTGGGGTTGCAGAGTCATAAGTAATCACAGAAGGGACTTTTAGCAATTGCTACAGGTTGCCATGGCTGGATTATTTTATATAGAGGAATAAGGTCAATATACTAATCAATTTATTATCTGGAACAGGCAGGACCTCTTTTGACCAGCAGTTTGAATGTCACACAAATATTCCTCAACATTCAACCATAATGGAGCTTAGCTATTATAGTTTTATATCATGACTGTTGTACATCAGATTGGTCATATGATGATCCTAATTTTACAACTTTTTGCAATGGTTAAATGCCATGGTTTTAAGCAAACCCGTTGCTTGCTATAGTGTGGTTTTGCCAAAAAAACAGAAGTAACTTTCAATTTTTGGCAAAACCATTTTAACATGTAGTCATGTTACTGTGGGGCGCTGCACATGGGCATAAATGCAGTTCTGCTGCCAAACACCTGAAGTGTGGTCACATGACCACAAGGGGAAGGGGCAACTGTCAGAACTGGATTATAACTCCCTTTTTCCAGGTAAGTTGTAACCCTGAACAATTGTTAAGCAACCAGGCATAAATCAAGGACTATCTGTACACATCCTTCTGCAACTAATAACAATATACAGGATAACCCAAGCAATCTTTTTGTACCACCTTAGACAATGCCAAATTTATTTCAACTTGGACTTCAGACTTCATTCACATCAGCAGATGCTTAAAAAAAGTTAGGAGTATGTGTTTGTGCAGGAAGTGTGTGTTTGCGTGAGCACAGCATATAGTAGAGGAAGCGAAATTGTAAACTGTGGGATCAGAGCAAAATCTATGCAAAAATATGCACATTATTAATAGAAGTTATTGTTTTATTTTCATAATGTTGGAAAGAGCCAATTAAGGCCATGGAGTGTAACATACCACTCAGTGCAGGAATCCAGGTTGAAGCATTTCCAACAAATGTCTGTCCAATTTTTACATGAAGACAACAAGCATAGGGAAATTTACCATTTCCCTACTCAGAAATGAGGCATCTATTGGTGACCAAACCTTAAGCTATCATATCTGGGATAAAGAGAGATATGGTGGATGAACTACTCTGGTGTTAAAGGCATGATTTATGAGAGTATTGCTGTATTTTTAGGGGAGATTTGAAAAACTTGCTTTTTAAAATATAATATGCCTACCGGATATATTTTTAGGGCCTACAGTCTAATTGTTATCTACTTCCCATCTCATAATGAAACCAGAAAGTACCTTTAATTTTCTTCTGGAAAAAGGAAACTTGGAGACAATAGTAGGGTTTCAAGTTATCCTGCCCAGAACCAGGTAACTGATTGCATTGTTCAACAGTTTTCATTATTAGGAAATGTTTCCTAACTTTCTATTGAAATATGCTTTCTTGTAAATGAAGATCATTGTTTCACAACCTGGGACAACTGAAGTCTTGAATCAGCAAAAACTGTTTGCTGACTGTGTGACTGTTGTATGAAAGGAAGGAACCCCTCAGCAGGCAACCTGTAGGTGAAACAGCTAATGGCCTTGAAGGATAGGAGGAAGAGCTTGGGCTTGAGCCCAAGCCAAAAAAATAACTTGAGAAAATGTCTTAGACAAGCCCTCCTTAGTTCCCAAGAAGATAAAGTGAGGAAGACAGAAGGACAGTGAGACTTGCAAGATTCTGTTACTTTAAGATAAGGTTTCCCCTTTCAGCAATGTCCAGTTTTAGGGGGCAATGCTCATCTCTGTTTCATAGCTGAAGAGCCAGCTTTGTCCAAAGATGCTTCCGTGGTCATGTGACCAACATATGCTGAGGCGCGCAGAGTGCTGTTACCTTCCCACCAATTTAGGTGGTACTTATTTACTTGCATTTTGCATGCTTTCAAACTGCTAGGCTGGCAGGAGCTGGGGCGAATAACAGAAGCTCACCCTGTTACACAGTGCCTGGGTCTCAAACTTGGGCTGCTGACCTTCCAGCCAACAAATCCTGTGTCTTAAATGCTAGGCCACAACTTGTCTGTTACTATAGCTGTTGCATTAAAAGTTGTTCTGATCTCTATGGTGTTAGTTTCTTAGCCTGGTCTATCTTGTTGGGCTGATATCAATTATCATCTTGTCCTTAAAGGCCATTTCCTATGCTCTCTACCCACATTGTTCAATAATTTCTGCCCCCAGTTCCCACTTTCACATAACTACCTTTTGCATGGTCTTTATCCAGCTGGTTGGCCACTTTCTTCCATTCTTCCATCTGCTCTTGAAGTGGGTTTATCAGACAGTCAATTAAAGCACTAATTTTGTTGAGAAAACACAAAGAGGAATCAAATCCTGCCGGAAAAGAACCTATCTGAATCTCCCTCTAAGCTTTTTAAAGGAGTGTTTTTCCCATGCAGAAACTGAACTCCAGAACTTAGAAAGTTCAATTCAGTCACTGCACATACATCAAGCTTAGCAATCCTGTTAGAAAGGTTTCACACATTGCTTCAAGGCTGCCTATGAAGTGAATAGGAGAGGACTGAGGCTGAGAGGCTGGGGAATTCTGGGAACTGAAGTCCAGATATCTTAAAGTTGCCGAGACTGAGAAACATTGGTTTCGTCCAAGGCCACTCAATACACAACTTTTCTGGGGAGCAACGACCAGGCTTAACCTTCCAGTGATGGGTTTGCAACAAGAATGCCCAGGACAAAGAAATCGGCAGGGCCGGCCAAATGCTGAATCTAATTTAATTATGTAGTCATGTAATCTAAATTAATCTGCTTACAGTTAATATGATGATTTGCCATTATCTGATAATTTCCCCATCTGTTACATTAAAAAACAACAGATTTTTGTGGAATCTCTGCAAGGTGGCTACAAGCCAAATCCAAAACTCTGTGGAGCCTCAATCTGCGCTTCCTTGATTTTGTGACTACGAAGCACAATTTAGCTTTGAGCCAATACTTCCCTAATTTCTATTTCATTATCATCACTGTATAAGTGATGCAACTCCCAAATTTATTCAAGAGTGACCAGAAATAGGCCCAGAAGGGAAAACCAGTTTTTGCAACAGTAATCAATGTTCTGAAAAACGGAAATCATGCCTTTTGCCATTCTTTACCCACTGCTGAGTTACAGTAATATCTGAAACAGGAATTCCTACTTTGGAAAAAGACTTAAGCCAGCAAGACTGGTCTCTCATGATGGACGGTTAAATTTTCCCCTCTACAGAGCCCAATTTGTATAGTGAGAGAAAAGAAAAGGGTGTCCCCAGCAACAAAATGTTGGAGATTAGCTGGAAGTCAGCCCTAGCAAACAGCTTAATATGGTTCTGAATGAAAGAGGTTGTATTCCAATTAAATTCTGAATGCCATCCAGAATCTAATGAAACTCTATTTCCAAGGTTGTATAACTCACGTTGAGAACTGCCTGAGCTTGGACTCAATGCTTCGATGCCGCATGCACATTCTGGTTAAAGCAGAGCCGATTTCTCTGGTAGCACCTGAAAAACAAAATTAAAAAAAAATGGAAATGGGCTTGCTTGTAAAAACCTGCATTGCACTTTGTTCATTCTGGCAAAGAAAATAAAAGAGATTATATCGAGGGTATGAAGCATACAGGTTTCAAAATCCTGAATAATCAAGGACCTGTTCATATCTTATGGGGCCCTACAGGAATCCACATTATTATACAAATTCTTGGATCCTGCTGAGACTGAGGAAATGGATGGCACAGAATCAGCCTAAAAGCAGTATAAAAACTTAACAGAGGGAGAAGGTGAACTGATTTCAATATCCAGAGTTCTCTATCACACTAATACCTGATGGCTGAATTTCAATTTCCATGATCATTATCCAGGTTGGCTTTGTATGCTGGGAACTATGAGAATTGAAATCCAATGCATTTGGAAGGCACCAGGTTGGGGAATACCATTCTAAATGCTCTAATTATTCTTTTAAACCAATTTGATAAAATCAGGGTGTTACCATTTTAAAAAATGATGGAGTGCTGAGCTGTAAACTGTCCATATGAATTATTCTAAAATGTCCAGTTATGCAAACATTTTGAAAACCACAAAAACCACGAATACACCCTGACAAAAAAAGTGAGCTACTATATATCAGTCCAATTGTCAAGCACACAAAATAACAAGTAATCTGTGTTATCCACCGCAAAGGATGGTGATAAAGAGTTCTGAACTTGTCAATGAAGACCATAAAGCAGTAATGGAAACTGAGATAAATTAGCTTAGACTTTATAGACTCATGATATATCTAACACTTAGTCACTCCTTGTTATGAGATGGATGAAAAATGTAACCCCTTCTCATTCAGAACCAATCCACGACAACTCCAGGTTCTTACACAGACAAGGAACTGTAAACTTGATCGCTCTTGACACAGAAGGCAACAGCAGATGGTGCTGTTTGTAAAGGACACGAGAACTTAATAGGAACTGCCTTGATGGGTCAACCCTAAATCAGTGGAAAAAAAATAGATATCCTTGAGGAAAATTTGAGCAAGACAATCCAACCCTTGTTTGTCATATGCAGCTGACTGAATATAGATCTAATCCAGGCACTGACACATTTTCTTTTCTGAATCTGTTTTATATCTTTTGAACCAGCTGCATTCCCCTAACTCCTAACCCTTCCTGGTCATCTTGTTCACTATGAAAGATGCAATACTATTAAAGTTGATGCAGTGTCATTAAAGGATGAATGACACAATGGTATCATGATTTTCTACCTATCCACCTAAGTGGGCTCTCCTTCTTCTGAGGATTCCTAGGAAATGTATAAGCTTTTTCTTTTCACTTTCATTAAACCTATCCTCATTTTCATTGATGGGCGATTTCAGACTCTAGGAATCTGAGGAAACTCTGCTGTTTTTTTGAAATAGTTAGGATTTTCAGTGAAGCTTAAACTAATCTGTGGGTTGACAAGGCGACAAATCATGGACCTTAGGGATTCTACAGCAAACTAAAAATAGCATCAATAATTCAATTCATTTAAAAAAGTATAATGAAGAGGAGGATGAGGAGAAAGATTGATGAGGAAAGAAAATTGGTGGTTACCCAAACTCAGAAGCTTTGGGCATTTTCACAGAAGATCCCATTAGATTTGGACTATTCTAAAATATATTGGGGGGAGTGGGAAGACACTATGCCTTATCATGAAACAAGACAGCACAATAACATTTAAGTCTTAGTAGAAGTTCTGATTTGCAGGCTTTACAAGGATGCCATCAAGGAAATCTACATGCTTCTTAAAATTTATAGCAATGTTTGAGAATGAAACAATGGTTGAACAAAAAAGAAAAGGTTTCATGTCATATTCCAATATTTTTCAAAAAATCATTTGTCTATTGAAGCTGAAGTTTTAAGGATGTATTGCTTTCTTCTCAAAGGCTGTTACTTCAGATGATGTGGTTCCAATGAATGGAGCAACCATAATCTTACATATCCAAAACTGATTTTTGCACTTCGGCTTCTTGGCTGAATAAGTCAATTAACCCATTGTTTCCTGGGTGACAGAACAATTGAGGCCTGAAAGTGTAGATCCATTTTGGCTGTGTAAAGTTAACTAGATGTCCCTTTGAAAGACTATGGATGCATCCTTCTGACACCAGCAGTCAAGTTCAATTTGAAGAAGTATCTACTTTTATTTCACTTATGCCATTTCCACAAAAAAAAAATGAAAGGATCACTCTTGTACTATTCCATGTGATGATCACATAATGATACATTCTATGGAATACATCCAATATTTAATCCCTATGAGCTGGGATAAAGTGGATCACTTTATGTTGATCCAGGGTAGGCAACCTTGTGAATTATGGTAATTTTGAAATGTTCATATTTCTGCACATTTTAACTGGGATTTCATGAAGATGTATCCCAAAATATTTCAAAGGAACCAAATTGTTTACTTTGGTTGGGACAATGAGTTAGTATAAACACAGCTTCTCAAAGTACATTCTAAATTTAACTTTCATATTGAGACAGAATAAGTGTGTGTTTATACTTTTACTATATTGGAACTTCAACTGATCTTTATTGTACTGTCAAAGCCAATCACAGATGGTTTAAGTCAACCTTCTCCCACACAGGTGCTTTCCAGATAGCTGGATTTCCACTCCTAGAATTCTCAGTACATCTGGGAGGGCAACCAGATTGGGTAAAGCTAGTGTAGACATATATATTGTGTAGATAAGGGGTGATCAAAGGGGTGATCAACCTTGGGAACTTCAAGACATGTGGATTTCAACTCCCAGCTATGCTGGCTGGAAAATTCTGGGAGCTGAAGTCCACACACCTTAAAGTTGCCAAGTTGGACATTCCTGGCATAGAAGATGAGTTGGGCAAACAAGCTTCAGTGGGGCATGATGGCCAAGTGGTTAAGATACTGGACTTGTCAGTGGAAGATCAGCAGCCTGGCAGTTTGAGACCAAACGCTGCTGCATAATGCAGTGAGCTCCCATTACTTGCCCCAGTTCCTGCCAATCTCGCAGTTTAAAGGCATATAAAAATGCAAGTAGATTAATAGGTGCCATCTTCAGTAGGAAAAGTAACAACGTTCTGTGCACCTCAGCATATAGTCATGCCAGCCACATGACCACAGAATTGTCTTCAGACAATGCTGGCTCCCTCAGCTGTAAATTGGAGATGAGCACCACCCTGGCAGAGATTG
>JANHZU010001419.1:123657-133678 GCA_032468055.1 Acrochordus granulatus | reverse complement strand
GACTTTACACTCTATAAAATAATTTAAACTGTGGTCACTACAAAATAATGCATGATGTGATTTCTATTTCTCATAATTGGTTGGGAAATTGCTCTCAAAAGAACATGCGCATACAACCACAGAGGGAGAGATGATTTTTAGAGGGGAGTGCGCCTTGATTCCAGATACCTCTATGGCAAGTCCATGCAATCTTTTTTGAAAGTGGTTTGCCACCTTTTTCCTAGGGCTGTGTGTGTGTGTGACTGGCCCAAAGTCACCCACCCAACTTTCATGCCACTTAAGAGAAGACTAGTACTCATGACTTCCTGGTTTCTAACCCAGTGCCTTTAACCATTATAGTACTCCGAACTGGCTCCCATTAAAGGATAATGTTGGTAATAGGAGGTAAAATCTCCCGTGAGTTTGAGTCCTGGTGACTGTGTTGATATGGGTGCTTTTTTTAAAGAACAGCATATTAATGGGTTGTCCTCAAACATAAAGCTGGTTCTAACCAACTTCCTAAAACTGTTTTTATCAGTCCTACTTATCATTGTGAAAACAGCAGGTGAATACCACAAAGGAACTCTGCTGAAAAATTTCTGCCATTTGTAGGCAGGAATGCAAGATGGGGCTTTCCAGATACCATCTGCTGTTCAGACTCGTGGCCTTCTAAACAGATGGCCTTCCACCCGCCACATTCCTTACCAAGTGAAACACAAAAGCCATATCGTTTTTGCTACATGATGCCTTCAGACAGCAAATTTGTGAACAGGTCTTTGACATCTTGTTCATTTTTGTCTCGCCTTTGAACCACCAAGCTTCATTGTCCCTTTCATTTAAAACACATCTTATGGATAGAGAATAATTAAAGAGGAACCCTTTTCAAATTGGCATTCTCCAAATGTGGACAAGATACAACTCCCATTAGCCAAAGCCACCACAACCAATTGTTATGTTGGTTGAGGTGATGGAACATGCAATCAGATATCTGGAAGTTAACAGGATGAAGGCGGCTTTGAGAGAGGTACAGAGACCACATATCATATTTGGGTAAAACAGTGTTTTACCCCATCTATAACATCTATAGATAAACACCATCTGTAGATAGTTCCAAAGACAATGAATTGATTTTACTGATTACTAATGTGTATTGGCTTATAGAAAAAGAGAAGAATGATTAGTGGTCTTGTGATGTCTTATGACAAACTATTTCAGACAACCCATACTGGAGTCAAAGCAAGCAAGAAATCCGTAACCGTCTTAAAGGTAAATTTTGGATTAGCACATCTAATCTTTCAGGCGCATCCTTTCATGCATTCACCCTGTACCATTATCAACAAAAACATCTGAGTCAAGCATTGTTTACTTTGTAAAAACAGTGGGATAAAAGCAAGGTTTCGTTTCCACAAACTCAACACACAACGGAGATGTCCTTACTCATAAGGACTTCTCAAGCCCCGTGAAGTTTTCTCACTTTTAAAATTTAGATTTTAAAATGCACAGCATGGAAGGTGGACCTGGCAGGAAACAATTAACTTCTGCACCTCTTTTACGTAGAAACCAGGGCTTAAGATTTCCTCCTGTTTTGTCAAGGAAGTCTTTCCCTTTCCTTGCATGTACTGACCTCAGTTGGGTATGGCTCTTCTCTTCCTTCATTGTGCATTCCATTGTGACAACCAACGTCTCACTGGGAATGGAAGAACAGTGTGCAAAATAATTTGCATCTCAACGTCGAAACATATGGATGTTCACTTCATCTACTGCCCCTTTTGCACTGCCATTTAGAAGCGTGCCAAGTCAACTGACAGATCCTGGTAGTGACCTGCTTCGAACCAGAAAAGGTGGTTCACCCTTTCATGTTGGCTCGATGTCAGAAACCAAGAAAGGATGTAGTTCTGCTTGCCAAAGGCAGAATCTGTTTACTATTTCTTGCATTTTTAAGCCACCCATCTCCCCCAGAGAGAGACTCTTAAATAGGCACATGTTATTTCATCTATTCTATGGATTCATTTGTCCCTTACAGTCATTCACAAGTTTTGAGAAATGAAACTTTTTTTGTAAATAAAAAAGGAAGCACAGCTTTACTCATAAACTTTGTCTTCTCTGTAATTTCGACAAGGCAAAGATTTTTTCCAAGCTCACTTCCAATTCTATGACCCCAACGGTCAAAAGGGCATTCAAGACAGTTCACACTTTATTATAGAAGTAGTGACAGAATTAAATTCTTCTTTGATTATTAAAACAATTGCTCTGAGAGCAGGAAGTAAAAAAATCTTTTTTCCAGTTCCTACTGGAAGTAAACAGTCTTTTTTCCAGTTTCTACTATATTATACAAACTGAGGTCGCTTACAAAATACATGGGTGGCTGTTTCTTGGTCTCCTAAGTTGGTTTATTATCTATTTCTTTTTTAAAGTAACTTTTCATGTATAAAAAAGGGAAAAAACGTACATCAATGACATAGTTCATCCAACAATACAGTATTATAAACAGATATATATATGTATAAAGTAACATGCATTAAATTATTAACATTGTTAATATTGTTAGCTGCTGAGAGTTATTGGATTTCAGCGGCATATAAATTTAATAAATAAATAAATAAACAAACATTTAACTCAGATCACTTAGTAATAGGGGGTGGAGAAAATTAAAAATCCGTGGACCAGTGTGACGAATGACTGTTCAAACATAGAAAGTAAGATGTATTCAACAGACCATGATATACAGGTAATCCTCAACTTACAACCAGTTACTTAGCGACCGTTTCAAGTTACAGTGGACTTTCCCAGAGATACTTATGACTTGATTCTGAAAGTTCTGACAGCCACTCCCAATCGTCAAGCGATTTGATATTTACAGCGATTTGCAGCATCCTGCAGTCATATGACCATGATTTATTTCCGGTTTTGCTGAAAACCAGCATCTACTTTTGGTTTTTTGACAAAACAAGCCCATTGCTGACTACAGATGTGCTTAATGACTGCAGCGTTTGCTTAATGAGCACTGTGGTCGCTTAATGAAAAAGATGTAAAATTAGGTCATTTGGGTGACCTGATTTACAACTGCCAAGACTTATGACCATGATGGCAAACCCCATTACAGTCTTAAGTTGAGGACTACCTGTAATTAATGGAGAATGGACATTCTTCAAATTTATTATATCCATGTCATAAACATGCACAATATTTATTTTGTTGGTCCATATTAGTTTCCAAGTGGCTGCAATATCCTTTACGGGTTTTGTTGTGTAAAACAGACTGTAAAAATAACAGAAACTAAAACAAGAAACGGTGCTCTCATCTTAACATTCCTTCCAGTGATAACTTACCAAGTGCTTTTCTGTTCTCATTATCAACATTTGGAAATTGATGCACGTAGCTTTCAAAGTGTAAGTCACGGGTGTCCAACCTTGGCAACTTTCAGAGGTGCGGGCTTCAACTCCCAGAAGTCCTCAGCCAGGATAACTTGGATAACAAGGAATTCTGGGAGTTGAAGTCCACACACCCGAAAGTTGCCAAGGTTGGACACCCTTGGTGTAAGGGTTCTTCGCATGCAGAACTAAACTGAATTAGACAGTAAATCCAGACACTGTGGAAACACAAGTGTTGAGTTCTGCACAGCCAGCCTTCTTTTCCACAATAAAGGATTTTTATGTGCACCTCTCAATAGATATCATTCCAAGAAGGTTCTTTTTGGAAACAGCTACACAGAAATATAAGGCAGCCTTGCAGCTTCCTGAAGCTCTCTGAGGCTACTTTTTAAAAAATGCCTCAGAGCAGAAAATGCAATGCATTCCTCCCCTCCCCTCGCTCATCGCTGTGTTTGTAATGAGGCTGTGCATCTCTAAGGGGCAGCAGAATAAAAATGGGTCACCTATCTAATTATCACTGCTGGAGTGCAGAATCAAAACACACATGGATTTTTTCAAAAATTCTTATTTCCTCAGAATATTTTAGTCAGGTGGATATACTCGAACTGCTCAGGAGTGCACTTTTTAAATAATGCATCGAAGAGAAAGCATCATGCTGATACAAACAGTGCGTTTGAATTTCTTGATTTCTTGCGTGTGAGTCAAACCCGAGTGGCTTCGGATTCCATTCTTGTTGCAATGTCCAAATAAGAAAAGCGAAACTTGAATTTCCTTGCACAAATTCAGTCTTCAAATAAAAAATGGACAATTTGCATCACTGTTTTCCCTACATTTCCTAACCCTATTTTCTATCACATATTCTTTTGAATATAATTCTCGAAAATCAGTACGGATTCTGGCAATTTTCAGGCAAAAAATATGTGTGTACATCTTAAAATAGACTCAACAGATGTAGAATCAAAGAAACCTCTCCACCTTCTAGGGAAAAAAAACAGGAAAATGCCCTAAAGCTGTGTTCCAAAC
The DNA here is from genome assembly GCA_032468055.1 of Acrochordus granulatus. Taxonomy (NCBI): domain Eukaryota; kingdom Metazoa; phylum Chordata; class Lepidosauria; order Squamata; family Acrochordidae; genus Acrochordus; species Acrochordus granulatus. The sequence goes on along the minus strand of JANHZU010001419.1, from coordinate 129,305 downwards.
ATCTCTGCCCAGCAAAAGAGAGTCTTAGTGGGATTTCAATATATATTTGTTGTCGTCGTCGTTCAGACTCTCCGCGACTGCATGGACCACTGCACGCCAGGCCTTCCTGTCCTTTATTGTTTCCCAGAGCTTGCCCAAACCCATGCCCCACTTTCTTAAAACACAGCTCAGTTTCTCCATGTGGAATTCTTCAAAGAAATATAAATATGGAATTTGTTTCACATGCAAGAAGCTGATGATCTGCCCCAAAATAGTCCTATTATGAACAACAACCTTAAAAGTGCATTTGTGATCTATATGCAATGCCATTATTTCTAGCCTTCAAATGCATCTGAGCCTGATGTATAATTGTTTCCCTTAAGGCTACCTATGAATCTAGCAGTGATATTTGAACTCAAGACTTCATGGCTCTCAATTCATAATGCATCATTGGCCATGAGTGTGAATGAGCTTTTTAAAAAAGTAACAGAATTCGTTAGAAAAATGAATCCTCTCTCAGTTTGAAAAACAAAAACTGTTCTTCACTTACCCCAACATTCAGTTCACTAAATATTTCTCATATATACGAGCAATTAATTGTTTATGAAGTATCACCAAATTATTAGACACTATTTCAGTGGTGAAAAAATTAGGATTCTACGGGCAAGGAATTTACATTATTATGTGGAATATTGCAAGACATAACTCATCTTTCAAAAGGCACTCAACTTAAGGATTAAAAAATAAAATATACAATGCTTATCATTCAGGAAGCACAAAAGCTAAAAGCATTTTATTTTTGTAAACGCATGGCTGAAAGGGATGGATCTTGCTCCTATTTTACCAGTAATCAAAACCACAATGATTCTGCACTAGAACCACAATTCATAAGATCAAAGTCCACTTGAATTTTAGTCCTGCACCAAGTACTGGTACATAGATACAAACAGAATGAAGGATTAATATGAAGAAATACCAGAAAATTCTCAATAATCAAGCTAACTCCACACAGCAGTGGTCCTCAGGCATGACCTTCAAGAAATCTGCAGAACCTCTTTGCCCAGTTGACCATCCCATAAAATCGATCAGAAGTGGTACCCTTGGAGTCCCATCCCTGAGGGACTGCTGTCATGATCATGAGAGTGTGGTCGATGCCCCTCTTTTGGAAGAGTGCTCCATCTGAGATCAGGTCACCAACCCTGTGGACAATCAAGATACCCACAAAGACTTGATGGTCTCCAAAGATCTTTGGGTATTAATGGCACAATGGGTCCCCTATTTGTGATTATTTTTGTTACTAGGACTGTTTTCTGGAGTGTATCAAGAATAGAAAGATGAAGTAGGGTTTGGGAGTTTATTTTTAATGCTTTTATATGATTTGTAACTTACTCATTATTATTTTTTATTTCTTTGCTTGTTTTATGAAGTGGCATTTAAGTCACAGCAATCAATCCAATGTAGGGCTGGGCATTGTAATGCCAGTATATTGAGAAAACATTAAAGGTATGCCAAATTGATGCAGCAAACAAGAGTCATCGTTTGTTTCAAACTGTCACATTCTTTCCCACTCCCTTAAAAGGAAATAATTTTGTTTCTCAAGCCAAATGTATTTCTACAGGAAATTTGTTCCATTGTCTTTTCCTGCCAAGCTTCATCTGACATTAAATCTTGGGAGAAGAGAGAATAGAAAGTGAAAATCAATTTTTTACTGTAAAAATATGCCAAAATTATAAAGTGCTGATTCACAACACATCAGAAAAAATGTCTGCAGTTGTGTTAAAATTTATTTTTTTAAACAAAATAAAGCAAAATTTATCTTACTGAATATTGTGGAAATCCTTTTTCTTAATACTATAACTGGTTATAGTATATTATACTATATGGTTATACTATATACTATAACTGGTTATAGTATATAGTATAACTGGTTATAGTTATAGAATGCTATAACTGGGAATTACACAATGGACACTTATTTAAAATTTAATCCAGAATCATAGCTTTGGAAAAAGTAAAAATATAAGCAATGTCTTATATTGAATCAGGGACATATATTTCGGACAAGAGTTTGAATGAATTCTTATATTCCAAATCCTTGCACACAAAGAGTTCTGTTGGAAAATAACTTGTGTTAAAGAGGACACTGTTTTTGCAGGATGATTCTTAAGAGAAAGAAGGAAAGAAAAAGTCAAACCTTGTATACCAGATTTCTTCCTGACAAAATGACAGCTGTGGCTGGAAAAGTTTTGCCCAAGAAAAACACAAGGCACAAATAACAAAAGACCAGTATTAATGTTGACAGATAGTTCAGTAGCTATGCAACTGCCCCGTGGGCTTGTGAAGTGTTTCGTGCAAAGCAGATTGCCGTGCCCAACAAAGTTCTTTCTTGACCATTTCCCCTTCTTTCTCTTAACAGAAGACTTGCAACTGCTGAATTACACAATTAATTCAAATTAATTTTAATTAACCACACAAATATATATATATATTTAATCAGTGAAATCTGGATAATGAAAAATAAATCACACCAATTTTAACATATAGAGTCAGAAGAGTAACATGGAAAGCCAAAAGGAAGTCTTAATTGTTAGGAAAGCAACTACAAAAAATTGTACTATTTAGAAGAAAAAGCCTGCTGAATAAAAGGCCATTTCAAAAGTTTTGAAATGTTTTCCACTATAATATGAATAACCCATTATGAGGCTTGGATGTGCTATTCTTTCTCTTCCTCCTTCATATCTCCAGAGGAAGTCAGTCACTCTTGTTCCATTTTTAAAGGAATAAAAAAATTCCCTCTAATGTCAAAGAACTATGTCCTGGTTAAAGTATAATAAGAACAGAACAGATTCAATTTACACTTTCATGCCCCAGATATTCTGAGGTCGTAGTTTAGCTTATAGCTACCTGAATTTGGACACCCTGAGGAAGTGACTGTGGGATGGTTGCTTGGTTTTTCAACCAAGATCTATTTCTACAAGGAAAAAAGGAATAGGAAATTCCAAGTGACTCTTTGCAAAAGCTAATTCCAGTTGTAGGATCCTACAGTTATTGTATCATGCAATCAGGGCAAATAATGAATCAGAGTCTCTATACAAAACTTGGTTGTTTTTTTTTAAAAGCAATTCTAACCTGATGTTGCTTGGATCCAAAGAAACCTGTACATATTTCTTATTTTAAGCACACCAAAGTCTTCATGTAGCAAAAATGCAAAAAATGCATATAACTTTCTAAAAAGACAACTAGATTTTTAGTATTAAATGTAATCGGAAAACCTGGTTTGTATCTTGTATCCTGCCCCTTTTTTTGAGAAATAAGTATATATTCTTGCCACCTCTTCCATTTCTACATGGAACTGAGAAAGCTTCCTGGATAGGAGGTGAAACGTTTTCCCATGACATCTAATAATAAAAATCCAGTTATCTTTTAAAGAAAGTTTTGCATTTTTGTACAAATCATTCCTGGATTAATGAGAATATACAAAGACCAAGTCTCCATGCTAGAGGAAAAAATATATCACTTCTTGGTTCATCACTTGAAAGAAGAGTAAGCATTAGGGTAAATTATGTCAGTTACAAAGCAAGAAAAAAATGTAGCATTTTAGATGGTACTGAAGGCAGACTAGCCAAATTCAGACTAACAATGGCTACTAGTCTTGAGAGATGTGTACTAACTCCAGAATGTGGAACTCTTTATTTTCTCTGAGCTTGGCCATTTGCTTTCAGACATTTCATTACCCATCTAGTTAGGTAGTACAACATCATCATCAACTCACACTGAAGGTGCTCCCATATGAGCTGATGAAATGTTTGCAATCAAGCTCAGACAGCACCACCAAGTCCACAATTCAACCTGAGCTACATGTATTCTCTTCTATTGTAACTCCAAAATCCAAGCCAGAATGCCTTAAATTCTACTTGCTAGATAGCTACTGTCCCACATTTCTGAGCTTCTCAGATGAATCCGTAGACTTTTCCTAGATTCTTGACAGACATACATTTATCTGGGCAAATTGTCAAACAAAGATTCCCTTGAGGATACCAGACACATATGCAGGAGGGCTTCATGTAGGCTGTCAATTTGGACCATTAATATGTACATTATGAAGCCCACCAGTGTTATGCTGTGCTTTATACACCAGAAAACACTTACATGATGTGCTCCGAAGAGCTTAAAGTCTAAAAGTTAATATAGGGAAAAAATGAAGGAAGGAGAATACCTATCTGAGGAACTCTGGTTAAACAATTGCAGTTTTTCAAGCTCAGACCTTCTCAGGTTCATATTTAAGTCCTTTCTGTTTTTCATCCAAGACATCTGTGAGCTAAAAGCATTTATCAGCTTTTGCAAAGTTGGTATTAGCCATCTGAGAGCAAATGCTGCATTTCACATATTTTTAGGCTGGCTAATCCAAATCCAGGAAAAAAGGAGGATGGGTCTCTGAAAATTGTAATAAACTTGATGATAATCCCATGTGGGGCCTGGCCAAAATTAGAATCCATGTCCTCTGACTTTCAAATCTCAGCCCATATAAAGAACTGACTCCATCTTATGGGACAAAATAGATCAGATTTATTCTTTCAGTGAAAAAAACAAAACCACTGTGAATGAAATTAAGGATGCAACAGTCATAATCAGCACATCACATGGACAGTTTCCTTTTTTAATGAGATAAATAGAGGACACTTTTCAATGTATCTGTCTATGGCTTGGAGCTGAGGCAAGATGAACTCTCCATGTGCATGGAACTGAAATGGAAAATTACAGCCAAATCTTTCTTTAAAAGCATTTCAAGGCAGAAGACACAGCGTTACTTCTTTTCCTTCACCTTTGTGTTTGTGGAAAAAGAGGGGTTTCTTCCCAAAAACGGAATAACAAGGGATGTTTTGTTAAAAGAAATTAAATGAGTACAGGGAAAAAAATATAGCACACAAGACTTGTGTTTGTGCAAAAGGATAGATCAAGAATTCAACTTCTTGTCTTCTAATTACACACACACAGGGAAACATCCCACAAAGTATTTCCTTTCACATACAGACACAGAGCTAAAAGGTAAATATTTATATTTTAATTTAAAATTTAGGGAAAATTGGTTGGAATGGTGAAAATCTGCCATACTCATCACCAATACGGACAAGGGCATACCATTATTTAAGGCAATTTAAAAATGCTTAATAGAAGTCTGGCAGGAACATTTCTGAATTGTCAAGTTGTAATCATTCACAAAGAACCATATGAGAAGAAAAAGAAATGATACTATGAAGAAAACAAAGTTCAAAATCATTATTATAGCAATCTATTTCCAAAGGTTTATGAAACCTTCAGCTGATTCAGCAAAGAGATACAGGAATTCCTTGACTTATGACTGTATTTAAGCCCAAAATTATGACTATTAAGTCTGTACCATATATTAAGTAGGTCACTTACATGATGTGCCTGATTTTACAACCTTTTTTGCAACAATTGTTAAGTGAATGTGGCTATGGTTTCCAATAAAAAGTATCATAAATCACAATCCCATGACTACGGGATGCTGTATATGTGTGACTTTAGGACCAGTCCCCATCTCTCAACCCAACCTACCAAACAGGGTTGCTGTGGGGAAAAGATGACAGGATGGAAGGTTTTCAATTCCTGAACAAAAAGTGACATATACATCTAGCAAGTAAATAGAT
>JANHZU010001419.1:109862-120270 GCA_032468055.1 Acrochordus granulatus | reverse complement strand
CAAAGTGGCTGTCTGATGAGGCTTTAGAAATAGCTGAGGAAAGAAGGCAGGCAAAAGGCAGGAGAGAAAGGAAAAGACACACCCAACTGAATGCAGATTTCCAGAGAATAGCAAGGAGAGATAAGAAGGCCTTCTTAAATGAATAGTGCAAAGAAATAGAGAAAAATAATAGACTGGAAAAGACTAGAAAACTCTTCAAGGAAATTGGAGATATCAAGGGAACATTTCATGCAAAGATGGGCATGAAAAAAGACAAAAATGGTAGGGACCTAACAAAACAGAAGAAATTGAGAAGAATTTCTTAATTGAAGAATACATGGCAAGAATACACAAAAGACCTATACAAGAAAGATTTGAATGTTCCTAAGAATCATGGGATGCTGACCTAGAGCCATACAGCCTGGAAAGTCAAGTGGGCCTAAGGAAATAAAGCTAACAACAAAGCTAGTAGAAGTGATAGTATTGCAGCTGAACTATTTAAAATCCTAAAAGATGATGCTGTTAAAGTGCTACACTCAATATGCAAGCAAATTTGAAAAACTCAACAATGGTCAACAAAGATCGGAAAAGGTGAGTTTACATTACAATTCCAAAGAAGGGCAATGCCAAAGAATGTTCAAATTACTGTACAGTTCACTCATTTAACACGCTAGCAAAGTTTTGTTCAAAATACTACAATCTAGGCTTCAGCAGTATATGGACTGATATCTACCAGAAGTACAAACTAGGCTTCAAAGAAGCAGAGGAACTAGAGATCAAATTGCCAACAATCACTAGATCATGGAGAAAGCAAAGGAGTTCCAGAAAAACATCTACTTATGCTTCATTGACTACGCTAAAGCCTTTGATTGCATGGATCACAACAAATTGTGGCAAATTCTTAAACAGATGGAAGTATTAGACGACGTTGCCTGTCTCCTGAGAAACCTGTATGCAGGTCACAAATCAATAGTTAGAACTTGACAAGGAACAATAGATTGGGAAAGATTTTGAATTTTCCCAATTCAAAATTGGGAAAGGAATATAGCAAGGCTGTATATTGTCACCCTACTTATTTAACTTATACGCAGAGCACATTACGTGAAATGCTGGGCTGGATGAATCACCAGTTGGAATTAAGATTGCCGGGAGAAATATCAACAACCTCAGATATGCAGACGATAACCACTCTAATGGCAGAAAGTGAAGAGGAGCTAAAGAGCCTCTCGACGAGGGTGAAACAGGAGAGTGCAAAAGCTGGCTTGAAAGTCAGTATTAAAAAAACTAAGATGATGGCATCTGGTCCCATCACATCCTGGCAAATAGAAGGGGAAGAAACGGAAGCAGTGGCAGATTTCACCTTCTTCGGCTCCAAGATCACTGCAGATGGTGAGTGCAGCCATGAAATCAAAAGACTCTTGTTCCTTGGGAGGAAAGCTAGGGCGAACCTAGACAGCATATTAAAAAGCAGGGACATCAACTTGCCAACAAAGGTCCGCATTGTCAAGGCTATGGTTTTCTCAGTCGTAATGTATGGCTGTGAGAGTTGGACCATAAGGAAGGCTGAGCATCGATACTCAGTTGATAGATCCTCGATCTATCCAACAATAAAGCCTAATTCAGAATTACATTTTGTATACAATATTGGCAATCTTGTGAGACTCTTGTGAGCTATTTATAAGGTGATTAAATTTTAGTTTTATTTTTGGTAAGATCTGCAACTGCCAGATAGGCATATTATGACTATATTGTTCACTCCTGGCTTACAACCTGTTTTTTTGTTTTTTGTTTTGTTTTGAATTTGGAAAAATTAATGCAGAGGCTCCCAGAAGTAGCTTTTTTTTTACCCAGCATCTGATAACTGGAACATCATATCACAGTCTTCAATTTGTAGGCACTTGTTTTCTTTCCACAACACACACACACTGAAAAAAAATGAGAAGGCAGAATTGCTAGACAAAGCTTCCTGATTGCTAGCATCTACAGCTCTCAGTCTGCAAGGCCCCAAAATCAATCTTCAATGCAGCCTCCTCTCAAAAGGGATTTAATTTGCAAAGAAGAAATGTTGTTCTGATTGGTTTTGCTGAATATGAATACTGCCCTATATACAGAATTTCTTAACTCCTGATAAGCATAAACGGGCAGATGGTATGGGAATAATATCTAGTTATAAAGCAATAGCTGCACTTCCTAAAAGAACTTGGAAATATGATGCAGGGATATTATTAATCCTGGCCAACATGCAGCTCTAGGAGTTCATATGCAAAAACTGAAGTGCTGCAAAGAAGATTAGCATGACCCCTGCAAAAGAAGATGCATTCATGTGCAGATATGTTGTACATTCACATGTGAGCAAGTTCTAAAGCAAACTGTAAGGCTAACTTTAACAAGTAGTCCTCACTTACCCACCACTCATTCAGCAACAATTCAAAGTTATGACAGTGCGGAAAAAGGAGACATATAACTGATCCTCAAAGTTGTGACGACTGCAGCATCCCCATAGTCACCATTCAGAAGTTTGGCAACTGGTGCACATTTACAATGGTTGCAGTGTAAGCAGTCATATGATCACCATCTGTGATCTTCACAGCCAGCTGCCTGTTTTTTAAAGTAGTAATTTTGTTAAAAATTATAATTACAACAATAAAAATTAAAATAAACTAAAAACAGAAACAAAGACAATATAGAAGGTGCAGGGAGATTTCTGGTGTGGCCATGGCTAAGTGGAATGGTGCTTATAGCAGAGATTGCAGCTGGATGCTGGATCCTGGCTGATGAAATCTCTCCAGAGAAAGGGGATAGTATGAAATAGCCCACATGCACTCCAAGCAACTGCTCCTCGTGCCTAGTCCACAGGAACTGAATTTTCTGCAGTTTGTTTCTGAGTTGAATGGCTGGGAGTCACTCACAGCAGTAATACTTTATGGACAAAATCTCAACCAAACATTTCTTAATCAGCTCTGGAATTTTTTACTGCTTTTGAAATATTAAGAACTTTCAGAATGACAAGTTTTTATTGCATTCATTGGATGAGTCTCCTTGGTGAAAGATGCTTTTTCAGTTTAAGGATTTAGAAAAATAGCATATTTCGGAATAAACAGCAAAAGGATGTTTAAAGTGTTGATTTTGGAAAGTTAAAAATGGATTATGGGTCCAGATAGATTTGAAATGAGAATTTTTAATTAAATATAAGAATCCTTCTCATCTGATAGTTTTTTGTTTTGAAAAATAACATGCTAAGATGGGTCTTTGTATGCTGGACAGCAGAGGGAATCAGAACAAAGTAAAGTTTACAATTAAAAGAAAAAGAGTTCTCAGAATAAACAAGTTAGTACAAAATGGAGCAAAACATTTTAACAGTGGATGTTTTTATGGAGATTTGTGAACTATGAACTGAAAAATTAATTTTAAGAACGGGTAATATGCAAGTGCTGTTGCAGAAGAAGAATAAGCTATACTGGATAAAACTGAAACTGATCTGAATGTGGATTGAAAGATGACAAGCTACAATAATTATATACTTTGTTCTCTCTTTACTTTTTTATCTTAATTCTTGTTAGTTTTTAATTTTTCCTGCTTCAACATTTCATCAAGTTATTATTTTTAAAAAAAGAAAAGTAAATCTTATGTATAATCCCAGCCTGGATGAATCATTCCCAAAAGTTTCCACAGTGCTGGCTAAACATTCTCAGCTCATTCCTGTGGATGCTGACAACCATGGAAAGCCAGTTTTCATGTGTAACTTTCTTGCCAACCACAAACCACCTTTGAACAAGGAAGCACAAAACTACACACAGACCGTCATTTGGAAATATTTATTTTGCTAGAGCAAAGGAACACCTGCAGTTTTAACAAAATGATATTTGCATGGTATGATTTGTAATGCTCTCTTTCCTCATCTTTCCAAACTCTATAATATAAAGTGAAGACTACAAATAATACTTTGTGGGCTAGGCACATAATCTAGAAGATATTATTTTTTAAGTTATCTGTAAAAGCCGAATATGTAATACATTATTGTATGTATGTATGTAGGTCATAAGGTAGCATAGCCTAAAATACAATGAAGCAAAATGACAAGAACGCTCAATATGACAACTGGATCAAAGTAAAACGAGGTCTGCAATTAAGAATGTAAGCATTTCTTTTGAACTTTACTTAATACATTATTCACTACATTATTGCTTTTTGTAAGCTTTTAGAAATAGAATCGTTTCAGAGAACCTGCAGAGAACAAAATGCCTCCACCCGTTCATTATTTTTATTGCTGCATTATTTCATTTTAACATTCTAATTTTATACTATGGACGTTTTAATATCTATGTCTTGTTAACTGCCATATAGTCACTGTTAACTATCAAAGAGTCTAGCAGAGGGTATAAATATAAATAAAAAATCCCAATTCTGCAGATACAAAAGAAAAAAAACAAGGAAGAATGGAAGGGTCCACACATCTTAAAAGCTGCCAAGGTTGGACACCCCTGCTGTAGATGGAAAAATACAACTAACCAGATGGTTTAAAATAGCATTTTGCAATGGGGGTGCATGTTTTCTTCTTAATTTCCAGTTGCAGTAATGAATAAGTAGCCATGTGGATAAAGCACATGGCCTAACTATTCCACAACTGCCCACTGAAGAAGCTTAACTGAGCCCAACAGTTAAAATAACAATCAACTAGCTGTGAGATGGGAATAATCTGCTGTTTTAAATACTATGTTTGGTATCCCAACTAACCATTTGTCTTGGGTCTTTTTATGCAGGTCACTAATGCCTAAATAAACATTAGTGACCTATTAGGATACCACAAGGGGCCTGCTGGCCTCCTTCAGCTGTTATTTGTCAAATATGCAACAGTTGTTTATTCTTGTCCAAGAGGACACCCCAACAATTAAATATAAGAGGATGTCCAAGGAATTCCATTCATTAAGGGGGATTATTTTAAGCTTTAATCACCTGCTCAAATTCCTGTTAAAAAGACAAAACAAAGAATGTCCTTTTGAAATAACAGCAGTACCGTAGAATGATGGTACATACATCCATAAATGGGCAAAAAAATGGTGAAGAAGGCTGAATGCACACAGAATGAATTTTGTTCTGCCAACTGAACTTTCCGAACCCATATGATGCTCAGAGTGCTGCTCCTTGGTGCCTATCTTCTTCCATTATCTTTGCTGTTTCAGGAGGCAGATGGAATCATCAGCAGTCAAATCACAGGTGGTCCTCGACTTACAACATAACTGAGCCTGGAATTACGTATATACATCACTACAGTCTTAAGTGAGTCATTGAGTGACTGGAACCAATTTTACAATCTTTTTTGCAATGGTTGTTAAGCAGATACAATACTTAAGCAAATGCTGCAGTCATTAAGTGAACACTGCTGTTGATAAGCGAATCAGTTTTACCCAATGGGAGTTTTTGTTGGAAATCAGTGGTAAAACAATGGAACCTGGAAAAAGGTAAACAAAATCAGTCGTGTGACCATAGGATGCTGCAAACAGCCAAAATGTGAGCTTCTTGCCAAGTGCCCAAAGTGTGATGACATAAGCACAAGGTGCACGGACATGTGTGTACAGCGGTAACTTTGAAATCTAGGTTGTAAGTTACTTTTGGAGGGCCCATCATAATTTTGAACATTCGCTCAGCAACTGGTCATAAGTCGAGGACTATCTGAACCAAAAACTTTATTAAATTCAGCACGAGCCTAGGTTTGTGCTGTTTGTTTTTTACATGCCCAACTTTTAACTCAGATTAAGACAGCATAAGAAAACAAAAAGCAGGCTGATGGAACCAGGCCGGAGATGAAATCAAGCTGCTTACAAACTCCTGATTAAAGTTTGTAAAGTTTAAAAACAGACCACAGTTAAGTTGATTTGTTTTGTAGACTGCAATGGAAGTCCCACAGAGAAATCTGGTTCTTTATTTGTAGTTCTGTCTTTTATTCTTTAAACACAAGAACAAAACTCTTATTCCTTCCATGTAACCAGATTTTAGACTCAGTAACGGCTTTTCCTTCCAGACTATGTTGGAGACACTTGAAAAATACAAGGTTCCGTTCAGAACACTAATTACAGTTTCATCTTGGCACATGTACCTATTCATCTGCACAATAGTGTGTTAATTTAAACAAGGGATCACCATTTCTCCCTGTCATTTTCAAGATTATTCACCAGGTATAATTTAATATGATCGCTGAATTATTAGTTGCAGGCAGTCTTCGTGGCTCCTCACTCACTTACCCACTCAACTTATTTATCCGCAGAGGACCTATGTCTCCTGATAATTTCACCCATCACTTTAGTAAAAGCAGGAAGACTTAAAGGTTTGGAGTGATGTCGCAAAGCACACCTCATTAGCACTTCCTACAGATGACAAGAGGTGAAGTGCTTCCTAGAAGGCAGTATGAATACATACAACATTGTCAGATCGCTCTTTTTTCCTCTCCAAGATTTCAATAAATAGGAGTGGGAAAGTGCTATTTATCCCAATTTATCTCTCCATGACTCCATGGGACAATGCAGGATCTTAGGTTTTCTCAAAGATCTCTGAAGACGGCCAACAGTGCAGGGATCAAACCATATGCTTTGCATGTAACAAAACAGCCCTAATTTCAGCTACGGCAACCATTAGTTGACTAAATGAAGTAATAGTGCAAGGCAAGTTCCTATATTTATATCTCGTCTGGAAGTCTGAAGTATTCTGATTCAAAAGTTGGCTCAGTGCTTCAGATCCAGCGGGGACATTATCACTGTACCTGTCACCAACTAATTGGTAAGGCAATTTCATGCAACGGGAATCCTTCACAGGCCCCACCTTTGGAGACAGCCTAAGAGGTTTCTGGAATATTATGGAGGACTTACTGAGAAGGAAAACAACATAATAGCCTCAAAACTTGGTTTTAGGTAAAGGAAACTTATATAAATTGGCATGCAAAGTATTATACCTACTGCAGCACTCTCCATCCAATTGCTAGAATTATTATCTTTTACAACTAGAATGATTATCTTTTATGTTTTTTTAAGTACCAACATTTGTACTTATTTTACTGAACTTATACGTAAAATCTAAATCCAGAAAAAACTGTTACTGCTCCCTTTGAATTTTGCTGTTAGAGATCCACAAATCTTTCATTCCTCAACTTTTCATGGGCTGCAGCTTCAATATTCCCAGACAGATGGAAGACTCCCATAGAAGCTTTGCTACACCACCATCTGACTTATCTTCTCAGATTCTCTGCTGCTTCCCATTACAAATCACTATTCCCCAATTTGTCTTCACTAACAGCAGATCTCAAATACATCCAGAAAGCAAAGCAATTCAATTCTTTGCTTAGCAAATGGAAATTGGAAATGGCGAGCACTCATTCTCCCAACTGGAGAACAAAGGATTAGGGAAAATAAGATATTGCTCATAGGAATCCAAATTCCAGAGTTTTCTTCAATCTGTGATGCATCAGCCTTCTTTGCAGCTGGTGCCATGCAAATGCAGGGAATGTATGAGTTAGTAGACACAAGGTTTTCCCCATAAAGCACAGGATGCAGTATTGCAATCCCACCAGTTTGGAAAAATGCCAGGGAATAAAACAGTCCTTGCCACTTTCTCAAGCTTAAATTCCCAAGATATCCTTAGGGAGAGATTAAACCAAATTAAGTACATAATCCAATCATTTACCAGCTATCAATTCCTCTGCAAGACTCTGGAACTGCATTAAGGGCCCTTCTATCTGCAGTATCTTCAATAGAAGATCCAATTTTGGCTCTGGCCTAATGTAGACTAAGTTAATAACCTTCACCAAATAATGCCCTACAAATATAAAAATGGTTATTAGCTATTAAAAATATATTTTCAAAAAACAGTGTTCTCTCACATGTAGGAAAAATAGTATTTTGGTAAGTAGTTTGGCATGTTTGCCTAGGAGACATGGGAAGAAAGAAGGTCAGAAAGACCATGCATCTACTTGATAATGACTTCAAAGGAAACAGACAAGACCTTAATACCCAAGATAATGCAAAAATTGGCAATTAAATCTTTTTTATATATTAGTAACTGCAGACAGCTCAATATGATCAGGCACATGAATACACTTAAAATCTATTTATAATTTTGGATTAAAAATGTTTTAATTCAGTTTGAAAACCATGCACACTTCTTACAGAGGTAAAGTAGAAGTACAGAACCATAGAGTTGTTTAGTAGTTACAACTGGATCTATTCAATGCAAGCAAGTACATTTCCTGGACCAAATATTCAATATAAAACTCTACATATATTCATCTTGTTTCCACACCAGCCATTTATCTCCACATTTGATTTGCTCATTTCCTTTCCTATTGACTCCGAACACCATGTAGATTATTTCTCCTCCTTCTTCTCCTCTTCCTCCTTCTCCTGGCAAATTTTCAGAGTTTTTTATGGGCAATTCACCTAAGACAGGACTGCAAAGACCAATTTTCCTGTCTTCAACTTTCCTGCTCTTTCATGTTTTTAACTAACTACACAAAGCACCAAGAAGGATACCGGACCACAACATGTATCCACACCCACATCCATCCTTCCTGGAACAGCATTAATCACAGGAAGGAAAAGGGATGGAGGAGTGTGAGGAAGGACAAAGGGAGTTAGCTACTCATCAATTCCTCTTCCTGCCCTAGACTACTAAAACAACAGCCTTGGCTTCTTCATGGCAAAAATTTAAGGAAGATAAAAGAAGAAGATGGCCCAACTTTTTGGCAGCATCGAGTCGATGTTGGTTGACCTCAAAAAGATCAAGAGACAGACCTAGTGGCAGTAGGATGGATGAAATTCCAGATCTGAATTCAAAAATGGGAAATTAAATTAACTTCTGAGAAGAGGCCTGTGACAAGTTCTTTCAAGGAAATATGTCCACAAAGTCCTCAGAAATTGAGAATTCAGATCCTGTCCCACTGTTGTAAGGCTGAAGTTGGTACAGTTGCCACAGTCCACCAATACTTTCATTTGTTTTCACACACATCCCTCTAACATAAATACCTCCAAAGGTCATAGAATAAAAGCATGAAATATCTAGTTACAGAGGATAAGAGGTGGGAAAGAAATAACGAGAAGTTATTGAGAATAACTCAATTGAAACATGCACAAAAGAGGAAAGAGTCATTTTCCTATACTTTCAAGGAACACAGAATCATTTTTATGATGGGCACTGTAGGACAAGTAGAGGAAACCCAGCATTACAGATAATCCTTACTTTACAATCACAACGGACCCCGGAATTTCAGTTATAAGTTGCTGTGGTTGTAAGTCGAGGCACACAATGAAACCAGACTCAGTTTTATGGGCTTTTTGTTGAAAAGCGAGTCACTGTCCCCATTAAGCAAACCACGAGGTTAAGCGAATCCAGCATATTGAATGGGCGTTTTTTGTCATTTTCTGCCATAAAATGACAACAAGTGTTACAAATGTGGTCATATGACCATGGGTCACTGCAACCAGTTGTAAATGTGAGCCGGTTGCCAAGTGTTCGAAATATGATCACATGACTGGTGTGTATTGTGTGCGGCAGTCAAAAGTCTTTTTTGTAACTTAGAATTGTTTATTTAAAAACACACACAAGCCATACATTAATGAAAACATTTGCTTCACAATATAGCAAATCAGTTGTACTTAGTTTTTAAATGGTTTTCTCAAGGAACTTTCAGAACTGCAAAATTGGCCAGGAATATCCACAGCAAAATCTCTTTCCCACATCCAATTTCATGTCTGAGAACTCTTTGGGGAAATTATTGCAATTCAGTACCAATGAATTTCATCTTAAGAGATAAACACACTGTAAGATCTGTGATTTTACAAATAACAAGAGATGACAAAAAGGTCTTCAAGTCTGAGCCACACCGTATCAGCTTTCCTGTAGTGGGTAGGTAGATAGTAGGCAATTAGAAGCTTCACAATTCCACAGCAGTAAAGCACAATTGTGACAACACACTGGAGTAGCAGCTCTATTTGAAATACATTTATAGCAGGAACTTTTGAAAATCAGATGTGTCAAGACAAGACTCAACTGATGTTCCTCAAAATGTTAAATTTAGTAACGGTTAAAATCCTTGGAACAGAGCTAATGACATGGGCTCGCAAACAACTTCCCAACAAATTTTACTTACTAGAATAATAACACTTGTGTTATTTCTATTATTTGCGTTCATTCACACTTTCTAATCCTTGTATGAGGATTTATTTATATTTTATTTATTTATTTATACACGTATTTCTATGCCACCAATTTCCGAAGACTCTTGGCGGCTTACATAAGTTAGCAATCTATACATTTTTATGTGTAAGCTAATCCCACCCCACCTGCTGGCCGGTGTGATGTTGCTTTCCGGGCATCTCCGCATTTCTGCTCCGCCCTGGCAGGAGGGTGGGTCGCCTTCACCTCGTCACTCATTCCGCGCCGCTTT
>JANHZU010001419.1:73239-87832 GCA_032468055.1 Acrochordus granulatus | reverse complement strand
GATTAAAGGTGAAACGTCTTCGACTTGAGAAAAATCCAGTCCAGATGCCTGTTTTTTAAACTTTGTTGCCATCCTGAAGTAACAAAAAATTCCTTGTTGCTTCACATCTGTTATGGACTTTCACATTTCTACACTGGTTTCCCCTTATTTTCATACTCACCACCCATAGCAAACCTACAAGGATAGTGATTACTATTTCTTTTTTCAGCAAAGAGCTCACCCACCCCAAATAACTCTTTCTAGTAAAACCTCAGTTTTTGCTCAGCCTGTATTTCCAGACAGTTTTGCCCCTCCTTCGCCTAGTCCTCTTTTCTCACATTCATGCTTGTTCTTTTTGCTCTGTAGTATGAGGTTTTTTTTAAAAAAAGAGCCAGTTTGGTGGTGTGGTTAAAGACACTGGCTACAAATCAGGAGACTGTGAGTTTTAGCCCTGCCTTAGGACCAAAGCCAACTGGGTGATTTCAGACCAATTACTCACTTGTAGCCTTAACAAGAAGGCAAGGGCAAACCACTTCCAAAAATATTGCCAAGAATTACAAGGGCTTGGAGACTAACTCAAAAGGAAAAAAAGCAGGTATAGAAAGAAACATGCAATCTTCTTGTCCCTCTTTAATTTCCACTTTTTCATCCCCCAAACAGACTAAAGAATTTGCTAAGCATTTCTGGTGGGTCAATTCCCAATCATAGACTTTACTGAAGGAGAACCAATGTGATGGGCCTTTCCATCCTATTCTTTGGTAATGAAACATCTGGAGAAAAATAACCAAGCTCAGAGAGAACAATTCAATTCTGATATTCTCTTCTATCCAAGCTCTTCTCTCCATGGTACCAGGGTAATAGCACCCATGAAACTTTGGCTGACACTGAAAAACCTAAGTAGGGTCACATCTGGCTCGTTCTTGGATAGGAAACAATTACCAAAATGGTAACAAATGCAAAGTCAAAATATCATCCTAGAAGAAGACATAGCAAACCATTTTAATACTGTTGCCAGAAATGTATCTGGGCATGGCCAAGTAGTCATTAGGAAACCAGCTCAATTAAAGGAAATCTTTAATTTTGTCTATGAAGTAGATTCATATTTGCACTCTATTTCTCTTTCTGTTCAATTCCCTTACTACATCACTAATTCACCCCTCTCTTAAGCATATCAGCCATAGTACTTCTGGTTCATACCATATGCTAAAGCAATTCTGGGCACACCATTTTCAGAAGAATATTGACAGATGGGAGAGGGTTCAGGTCTTGAGATTGTGCCCTAATGGGAGAAGCTGAAGGAACCTGGGATATCCATGTCATTAAGACCAGAAATAATGAGTGTTAAGTTATAGTTGCCTACATTTAATTATAGGAAAAAACTTAAAAATAGTTTAAGATCTGCCCAACAATGGAACACGCTACTTATGGAGATTGTGTACAGATGGTCTTCAATTTACAACCACAATTGGGACCAGAATTGCTAAGCAAGACATTAAGTGAGTAAGACCTGATTTTACTATCTTTTTTGCCACAGTTGTTAAGTGCAGTTGTCAAGTGAATCCATCTTCCCTCATTGACTATGCTTGCTGGAAGCCAGCTGGGAAGGTTGCAATTGGTAATAACTTGACCCAGGACACTGCAATCATCATAAATACATGCCAGTTGCCAAGCACCTGAATTTTAATGGTCACAAGTGCAAGAACCAATTGTATATCACTTTTTTCAATGCTGTTGTAACTTCAAACAGTTGCTAAACAAATGGTTGAAAGTCAAGGATTACCTATACTCTCTTTGAGGCTGGATTGCCATCACTCATGGATGGTAGAATTGGTTTTTCTGCATATTGCAGGGGACTGAACAATCTTTATTGTTCCTGCCAACTTCATAATTATGTGGTTTATTCGATTTATATTCTGCTTTTTCTACAGAATCTCCAGGCAAGTTAGAGCTGGGGATTGAATCAAACTCTATAATGATTGATTGAGTCGAAAGCCTAATCCCAAAGTTCCCAAGGTTGATGATGAATTTGAACCTGGGTCATTCTGGTAGAATACCTTAACCAATACTCTACATCAGCTCTCATGTTATCTCCCTCCCTCTAAAATAATTAGCAATTCATGACCATTTCTCATACATAATCCTTAATATTTGTTACTAGAAACAACTGGCCTCTCACATCACATTAAGCCTAGTTCCTCCATTAGCATGGATTCTCCACCACTATCTCTTAATAAGATTGCACTTCCCCAGACAGAAATTTTTCCAACTTATAAAAAATAAGAACAATTTAACAGTGTCTTCTCTTTGTTGGAGGTTAAGGAGTCATATGTCTGTAACTTTTCCATTCTGATTCCTGCAGTGAGCAGGGATTGCATTTGCTAGTCTACACGGCTCCTTCCAATTTCTCAATTCTATGATTGTTTGGCTAGAAAAAATAAATTCCAGAGAGCAAGTAATATTCCAGATTTTGGTAACCAGTTTATTTTCCTTTCCTTTTTTGGTGTTCAAGCCTTTGAATCCTCACACAAACAGGACGTGAGAGAGATTTGACTATTATTCACTACTGCATAATTCACTCCTATCTAATTTTCCCATTGGCCAGCTGCAACCTCCCAGATCATATACTGACAATTAAGATACAAAAAAGCTTCTTTAAGGCAGTAAATGCATCAGACAAGGGTCAAAACTATTCAGTAATCTAGAATTTTATCATTCTTTTCAGTTAATTTTAACTTCCTTTAACACTGAACCCAAACTACCAGGATTACTCAGATATAAAATATTGTAAATTCTTCTTCAAATCTTGTAAATTCAGCCTTTGCAAAATACTTTCACATGTTGAATGCAGGGTAGTTATAATAAACTACAGTGAATAAATTCTGATTTGTCTTAGAATGCAACTGTGGTTTAGTTAGCAAGCCATGGTTAAATAAGCCATACTTACCAAATTGGTTAAACCCCGCTAATGTAATAGATTAAAGGAAACTAACATGGCTTTCTTAGAGAAAACCTGATCATCAAAAATTAAAACGGTAAAAACACTGACATTGGATATTGACAATTAATCTTTGGGCTACATTCAGTCCACAAGCACCCACTTTATTGTACCTAAAGCATGCTTCTAGAATGTAGTAGCAAATAAATTTTATTTATTCAATTTATAGCTGCCCATGTCACTGTGAAGTGACCTTGAGTGACTTACAGTATCATACAACAGCAATGTAAAAGTGAGAACATTAAAAACAATAAATACTGCAAATTAAAACATTAAAAATTACAGAAAACTGGAAAGAAAATATATCCATTCATAGTAGCCTTACACCCCCCCATTTTCTCTAAAATAAGGACTAAAAATGAATGTCTTAGGCTTTGTGGTACTTAAGGAACCCACCTGATAACACATTTCCACCTTCTCCAAAATTGACCTAGCACTACCAGTTCCATTGCTTTGCTTGCAACTGATGCCCACAAACTTTCTACAATTCTTGGAAATCCAGGTATTTTTAAAAGCAAGGTATATCCTGCCATCATGTGCAATTGCTCACCCCAGGATACAAGAATAGCTTACCGAAGCTGAGATTGGAGTTTCCCTGCTTTATTTATGAAATCTTCCCAAATTGGATAACTTCCCTGGAAGAGAAAAAAGTACAAAACTTCAATCAATACAAATATTCCCCAATTTCTGAAAAGTTAAGCAAACTTATAGAAAAATAAATTCACAACAGTAATAAATAAAATCACAGGTAACATTGATCAATGTTCTTCCTAAAGGCCCAGGATGAAAAACAGATTCATATCAACACAGAATTTCTTCCTATCAAATTTGCACACTAAAGTTGGTTGTAATAAAAAATGGGAGCTACTTTGGAATAACCATTTTTCTTAATTTTTATAAAGGGGCTGGAGAAAATAAACAACTTGTTTATACATAAGCTACAATACACACAACCAACTGAAAGTTGGTAAAATTCATTCTAATCAGGATAGAACCTTGTTATACAGCATGTTAAACCCTTCATCAGCCAAAATGCAAAGATATTCAATTCTCAAACACACAGATACAGGTAGTCCTTAACTTACAACCAGTCACTTAGAGATCCCGAAAAAGCTCCTAATAACCCTTATTGAAAATTTCAATATCTGTCCCCATCATGTGTCCATATTTTGGGCACTTGGCAACCTGCCTGCATTTACAGTTGTTTGCAATATCCCACAGTCACATGACTACTATTTACAACCTTTTTGCCAAAAAATGGTGTTTACTTCTAGCTTCTGGCAAAAACAAAAAACAATCCCAATGGGTTCACCTAATGACTACGGTGTTTGCTTTTTGACTGCCGCAAAAAAAAAAAGAAGTCATAACATCAGGCACAATCACATGGTGACTACTTTATGACCATCGTGTCTTATTATCAAAATTGTGGATTCCATGAGAGTCGTAAGTCTGCACAAGGACTTGAATGCCCTCCTAGGACTTCCTCCATACGAATCAGTCTTGCACTTTTTTCCAATGAACCTCCTGATCTCTGATAACACAGCACAAATTTCAGAAAAGACCCAAGCCCTTGCCAATTGGGGATGGGAGCTTGGCTCTTGAGCCAGACACACCTTGTTATATATTTGCTATCACATAAAATGAAATTATTTGGTGTATTTGAGACTTAAGGATTGACAGTTTGGTCTCATGGTTAAGATGCTGGCCTAGGAACCAGGGAACCGAGTTCTAACCCTGCCTTAACCATGAAAGCTGCTGGGTGACTTTGGCCCAACCACTGGGAGACGGCGAGTTCTAGTCCCGCCTTGGGCACGAAAGCCGGCTGGTTGACTTCGCGCCAGTCCCTCTCTCTCAGCCCAACCCACCTCGCAGGGTTGTGGTTGCAGGGAAAACAGGGAGGAAGTGACATTAGGTATGTTCGTCTTGAGTTATTTATGAACCATAACAAAGGCAGGATAAAAATCAATTCATAAAATAAATAACTCTATGTATCCTTCTGCATATAAACCACAATTTCCACCTTAATTTTACACTGTGAAAGACCCATTAAACGCAGACATTATTCTGTCAAGGATCAGTCATTTCTCAACACTCATGAAACTGAGCAAGAGATCTGCCAACCATTTGAAGCACCAGAGCAGCCTCCCTCCCTGGCCTCAGCCTCGCCTGTCACTAAACAGAAGCCATTTTTTAAACAGAAGCAATTGTGTTGAGCAATTCATTCAATCATCATCACATTTCTTGTCTCTCTGGTTCATTTTCACCAAGCCTCAACACTACCCACTTCATTTGTCAGAGATTTATTCCCCCCCCTCCACTGTTTTGTTTCTTAATACAACAGGAAGCATTCACCAAGTTTTCATTGTATATTTCCTAACATTTTGTCACCCTGCTTACAGGTGGTCCTCGACTTACAACTTACAACTCATTTAACAACCGCCTTGCTTAGCAGTCAAAATTCTGGTCCCAATTGTGGTCTAAGTCAAGGAGACCTGTACTGGCCATCTGTAAATGTATGCAGAATGCTGCTTTTCCCACCTTGTTTTCTAAATCTAGCGACCATGTTGATACCCACAAAATCACAGTCTTTCACTCCAAATAAATTAGCCTGCAATGGTTTACTTATTTTCTTCCCTCTGTACTGAGTCACATAGATTAAGAACTCTTATTAGCCATAAGCATGTACTGAAGAGGTAAGAGGGAGGAAAATCCATTCAGCATGAGATTAAGAGATAACTAATCTAGGTTAACTGCTGTGACTCAGTTTTGAATTTACACAGCCCTGATTAAACTAAATCAATTGTATTTAACCAATTTATAATTTGAGATGCAGCCATCTCAGGGCTATTTCCCCAGAAAGAGAAACTGTTGGCCCTCCATGTATTTTTCTCCCTTGTTTGTTCTAACTGTGGAATAACAGAAATGTAGAGGAAAACTTCTATGACCACAAGGCAGTCTGACTACTGATCTCATGCCTGGCCTGTTCTGACCCCAAATTTCTTGCACATTCATGAGCAAAGACGAAAAAAAAATTTTTTTTTGCTATTTGAAAAGTAGTATGAACGTGCAAAATTGGGAAAAGAAATGCTTTCCACAACTGAATTATTGTCTATGCATCCCTAAAATGTAGCTTCTTTTTAGAGATGCTCAGGGAGAGTAGCTTTTGCCAGCTGTACTTAGTGGGACATCAGAAAAAGGACACAAAATACAATTGCATAAGCTGGTAATAATATTTTGTGGCTTGCAGCTGTGGAAACAGCATCTTAAATATATATATCTGCTCCAGGTGGGGTAGAAATGATAGATCACACAGCATCTTAGGGCAATCTGCTCATGTGATTCACTGAGCAGGGGGTTGTGTTTTAAACAAATAAAAGTTTATTTGTTTGCACTAGCGGCACACTCATTTTAACTGCAGCACAAGCTGTTTCCATATATACTACCCAAACCTCCCCCCAATTGTTTTTCCACCCAATCACGGCAAGTAGTTCGGACAAGAAATTTTTAATCTGTTAACACCTGATTATTTACAGTTCTTCCCTTTCTTTCTGACACATAGTCCTTGACTTACAACCAAAAGGGAGCCCGCCGCCCATTACAGTTGTAAGTCATGATGATCATAAAGTGGGTCACTTATGTGACCAACCCAATTTTACCACCTTTGTCTATGGTAGTCATTAAGCAAATCCATTGTTTACTATGGGGCTTGTTTGCTGAAAACTGGAAGTAAATGCCAGTTTTCATCAAAAATAGCATAAATCGCGGTTACATGACCACAGGACGCTGCAAATGGTTGTAAATGTGGGTTGGTTGCCAAGTGTTCGCAATGTGGTCACATGACTACAGAGTGGGAGGGGGCCAGCGGAACTTCAGGACCAGGATTCCGTCGGAATTGTGGACACCAGTTGTAAGTTGAGGATTACCTGTACTTTAAGCCCTGAAACCAGTGATCTTTAATCTCAGCAACTTTAAGATGTATGGACTTCAACTCCCAGAAATTCTCAAACAGGATGCAAGTTTATGAGAGTTCAAATCCATACATTTTAAAGTAACTGAGATTGAGAAACACTGATCTAGGTCTTTCAGTAGAAATATTAATCCGATTCAGCTAAACAGAATTATCCTGTTATTCAAATGTTCTGAGCAAAGAAAAATCTATCATACAGGATGATTTGAAGCTTGTGGACCTGCTAACCTAAACTGAACCCATCAAAATGTTGCATGAAAGAACTTTGCCCACAGAGGTATGTCAACATGTGCATTGCTAACTGATTAAGAAGTGAGTGTACCAAGCTAAAGTGACTTTTGTTCCATAAATATTTCATTCAATGAGGGAAAAAGCCACTTGCAAAACAAAGCAAAGAGCAAACTCCAATCTAACAGATTTGCAAATCTTGCACTGCTTCGAAAACATCTGCCTTTTGCAAAATTCCAGTTCACAATGCCTTTTGCTGTAATTATCAATCTGTGGAGGGAAAGCCACAAGGTGAAGCTGAATTCTTAGCAATTTGGCAAAATACCTCATCCAAATCCCAGTGATATTACTGACAATATAAAGGTTGAATTATACAGGCAGTCCTTGCTTAGCGACCACAATTGGCACTGGAAACTGTCACTAAGTGCCATGGTTGTTTAGCAGAAAATCATGTGACTATGACTGGCTTATAATCTCACTTCTCCTTTGGTCAATAAACAAAATATCATACGATAATGACTTACAATTTTCCTTCCATTTTCTCTATTAATCTGCTTGTCCCAAACGAATTGCCACGTACACAAATGACTGGGGGATGCTGCAATGGTCATAAATGCAAGAACTGATTGCAATGCTACTTTTTTAACATCACTGTGATTTCAAATTGTTGCTAAATGAGGCAGTCAGTTATCGAGGTCCATCTGTATGACTCAAAAGATATCTAGGAAGAAGATAGGCAAAGAGTCTGGATATTTAATCAAAACAAATAGCACCTTAGACAGCCTATCGTGGCTTCCTGAATAAATCATAATTAGCTAAGTTCACACTAACTCCTTCCTAAACTATGATTTACCAGTCCTGTTTGAGTTTGAATAATATTTTAAATGAAAAACAAGTCAACCATTTTGGCTTATCAGATGTTTAAAGCCAAAAATGCTACGAAATAGGAATTCTTATGTTTTCTTAGAAAATGGTTTTTAGTAAGAGTTTTTAGTAAGTACAACACCTTTCCAAAGCCCCCAAAAGCCAGGGACACACAACAGAACATCACATGGCCACCTCTTACAACATCTAGCAGGTATTTTTAACCATCGGGCATCAGTACAAAGGTACCCAGGACCTCCAGAGAGATTACGTCAGGTTGGAATTCTTGGAGCTTAAGTAGCACACAATAAGCTAGCATCATCTTGGGGAGGCTACTTTAAAAATTACTTAAGCAGCATGGTGTAGTGGGTGAAAGAGCATGGAGACCCCCATTCTAGTCCACCCTCAGCCACAAAAACTCACTAGGTGATTTTAGGGCTAGACATCCTTCTTCTCAGACTAACTATCTCATGGGGTTGATCTTGTTGGGGAAAATAAGAAAAGAAAGCACTATGTACAGGCAGTCCTCGAGTTACAACGATTTGTTTAGCAATTGTTCAAAGTAACAACGGCAGTGATAAAACTGGCTTACAACCAGTCCTCACACTAATGACAGGTTAGGTTCCCATGGTCATGTGATCAAAATTTGGGTGCTAGACAACCAGCACATATTTAAAATGGCTGCAGGGCCCCAGGGTCAAGAGATCACCATATGCAATCTTCCCAACTGGTTTCCGACAGGTAAAGACAATGGGGGAAGCCTGATTCACTTAACAAACACCTGATTCACTTAACAACTGCAGTGATTAACAATTACACAAAATACTTGTCAAATTAGGCACAACTCATAACAACTGTCTTGCTTAGATACAGAAATTCTGATCCCAACTGTGGTCATAAATTGAAGACTCTATGCTCTGCGAGCTTCTAAATAAAAGGCAAAATATCTGTCTAATTAAAAATACATATGGTGTTTCTTAACAAGTCAAACAAACTATTTTCTTTAATAAACCTTATCCCAGTGTTCTCCAGCTGTGACGAAGAGATGTCAAAAGTTTCAAGAGAGCTACAATTTTAAGGTACTAAACTCAGTCACCTTCTGCCATTATCCTAAGAAGCAGGATGAAAAATTACTGAATTTCTCATATCTTACAATTGAGCAATTCATTTCAGAGAAGGTGAAGGAGCCCTCAAGAACCAGAACACAGCATTTCTTGGCAACTTATTAAAGTGGTTATGTCTGACTCAGCATTTCTAATGCATTAATTTCCCTGTGTAAACAACTACACAAACATATCTAGCAAAGGTTTAATTACTAATATATTCCCACAGCAATTGAGGGAATTTCTTGTAAAAACTGATTTCTGTAAAACCCCTTTATTTTTTGAAGCGTACAATTTTCTTGCCATTCCTTTCTTTCTTAGATGGGATTGAGAAAGCCTTCTGGATAGAAGGTGAAACATTGACCCATAACATCTTGTAATAAAAGTCCAGTTGCCTTTTTAATAAACTTTGCAAACTTTGTTGCAAGTTTTGCTACAAATCATGACTTGGCTTAATGAGAATATACACAGACACTCCTTTCTGGTGTTGGGCTCTAAAAAAATGGACTCTAACAACAGCACTTTCCAATTATAATATTTTAAGGCTATACAATGGGTGTACAAACATTTTTGATACATGTAGTACTGGCCCTGCTAAACACAATATTGACTACACTGTTGAGTATGTCTTCTCAATGCTTTGTCGGCGCTCCCATCATCCACCAGGCCTCCTTGCATCCCAGTTCTGAACATATTCACTTTTCCCAACTTTGAGCAAAAACACACACATAGACACAAGTGCAATGATGGTTCATAGTTTAATACAAAGCTATGCATACAACCTCCTTTGCATACAGAAGACCTTAGATACACTTTCAAAAAACCTGCAACTTTTAAAGGATGATTTTGTACCGGGGTAGGGAAAAATGATCACAAAATCTCTGTAATAATTAGCAGAGGGTTATATGAACCTCCAATCTGACACTATGGTCAGATTCATACATTGTTAAGCATGATGTTGTATGAGTCAGCCAACTGTGGTTTCTTCAATAAGCCACCACTAACCAAACATGATGTAGTACGTACAGGACAGGTAGTCCTCAACTTATGATCAGTCGCTTAGCAACTACTCAAAGTTACAACAGACCTGACAAAAGGGACTTACAACACAGTTTCAAAATTCTGATATTGCCTCGTTGTGGTTACATGATTTAGAGTTACATTTTGGCGAGAAACCAGCATTTACTTTTAGTTTCCAGCAAAAATCAGCCCATAGCAAACAGTAGATTCACTTCACATCCACCTCATTAACTTAAAAACCACTGTATTCACTCTAGGACTGCAGCAAAAAAGATTGTAAAACAACTCTGGTCAAGTGGTGACCCGCTTTATGACTTATGACTATAATTTCAGGCCCAAGTACATTCATAAGTCGAAGTCTATCTATCTATGACAATATGGAAGACTTGCTCATGGAGGCTGGTCCTAGAATACAAAAACTTCCAACTCAGAATGAGTTAATGGTACCCTTAAAGAAGCTAGTCCATATTTCACTCCAAGACGGAGGATCCCACCAACTGTCCAGGAACAGAAACTTCAAAGTAGAGAACCAAGTAATTTTTCGTGATAGTGCATTATTTCCCTTCCCCAACAAATAATTTAAATTTGCAAAATACAGTAAACTCTCCAAATATTGCAAGATTTTGACGTTCTCATCCACAATCTGAAAATTTTGTCCCTCTTATAAGACTTAAAAAACCTTTTTGAACATAATATGTGCAACACAAATGTATACATATTCATACTCAATTCTGGGATCCTTTACAAGCAAATGTGCTTGTAAGTCGGAACATAACTTTACTATGAACAAACTTTCTGGTTCGTAAAGCCCAATGGTTATAGCTGAGTTTGGGAAATGGGTAGATTCTGCAGACAGAACCATAAAAGCTTCCAGTATTTCTTGGGCTCAGAGACTTCTGCTTATCCTTTCACTGGGATTTTTTAATTTTTTGTTGGAAAAATGTAAGCTGCTCAGAGTCCTGTTTAATTCTCTGAGCATATACATTCAAATAAACAAATTAACAAGATCAACGCTGGGTCAATATTTACGGAACGGCTTTGGATCTCGCCTTGAACAGTATTTCTATTACTTCAGAATATTTCCTGATGTTATTCATGTTATAAATGTTGCATTTAGCACACTGTTTGACATGCTGAGGGCTGGAATATACCAGCCAACCACATTAGCCTAGTATATTACGCAAACCAATTCCACGCAGCTTTGCTTATGATTCAATACATTACGTGAACCCCAAAATGAGGTTCACTAAGCAAGCCATGGCTTGACTGGCCACAATAAGCAAGTTGGCTGAACATGGCTCTTGCACTGTCTCCGTTGGCCCATGATTGTGAGTACCCCAACAGCCATCAGTCTTTGGGTATGATTCACTGACTCTCAAAGCCACAAAGGAAAGTAAATAAAGCTCTATTTTTTCCTTAACATGTAATTGTGCTTCTGTCCTTCTACAGCAGGCCAGACATTAAAAAGGAGGGCTCCGCACAGCTTTTGTCAGCCAAGCGGTTCTCTGAGGTGAGGAAATGCCACAGATCAAGACATAATAAAACATTTAAAAAATGATCAAATGCGGCTTTTTGCCTGCCTCAACGGTTTCACACTGGATTAACTGGGGGAGATTCTAATTAACACTGGGCAGGAGTAGTTGACAAAGCTGTATCTTCACAGAATCACAATCA
Source organism: Acrochordus granulatus (assembly GCA_032468055.1). Taxonomy (NCBI): domain Eukaryota; kingdom Metazoa; phylum Chordata; class Lepidosauria; order Squamata; family Acrochordidae; genus Acrochordus; species Acrochordus granulatus. Next base: position 76,002 of record JANHZU010001419.1, on the reverse strand, counting down.
GCTGAAGAGAAACTACAGGTAGTCTTCTCCTTACAACCATTCATTTAGCGCCTGTTCAAAGTTAGGACGACACTGGAAAAAGTGATTTACAGCTCGTCCTCACACTTAACAACTGTCGCAGCATCTCCACAGTCACATGATCAAAACTAATGGGTCCTTGGCGCTCTCTGAGTTTGGTTGTTTTATGCAGACATTTCATTACCAAACTAGGTAACATCATCAGTGCATTTGTAATGAAATATCTGCAAGAAAACAACCAAGCTCAGAGAGCACCAAGGGCCCACACCTCAACCCTGTGCTACAAAATAGTCTCTTCTATTGGGGAATTATCAAAATTCTGGTGCTTGGTAACCAGCATGTATTTTGTACATGCAGCATGTACTATGATGGTTGCAGCATCCTGGGGTCACATGATTGCCATTTGCAACCATCCTTGCCAGCTTCCGACAAGCCAAGTCAATGGGAGAAGATGAATTCATTAACGACTGCATGATTCATTTAATAACTGCAGTGATTCACTTAATAACTGTGACAAAAACGGTCATAAAATTGGGCATGACTCACGTAATAAGCATCTTGCTTAACAATGGAAATTCTGGTCCCAATTCTGGTCATAAGTCGAGGACTATCTATGCAATAATAATAGACAGGAGAGGTGAAAAGGGCCCAGTGGATGAGGAACGGGAACCGAGGAATCAAAGCCTGGGAGGAAGCATCTTCTTGTCCCAAGAAAATGAAGCGGCTTTGGAGAAACTACATTCCTACGGCAAGTCAGGCTTCCCATCTCAGATTGTGCCACCAACATAGCTTGGCCAGGTTAGAATCCTTACTGCAGACAAGACCGAAACCTTAAATGCAGCAGCTGGATAGTCACTATGAGTGAAATGATGGTGCATCCTTGAGGTTCTTCTTCCTCTCCTTTTGAAAGAAAGGCGATACTTTTCCCAAGCCTTGGCGGTCCTAAAGTGAGTAACTGTTGTATGTTATGTCACAACCACCTTCTGCCTCACCGCCTCAACTCTTAACAAAGTCACCTTCAAGCAAGCAGCCAGGAAAGTTGGTGCACTGTGGCGGTGACGGGAGGGGAGAAGAAAAGAGTGCTGCACCCCATCCCTTCTTCTAAGAATTTATGCATACGAGAAAATAAGCACTGTTGAGTAAGTATAGGCACAGCTTTGTTCAGGAGACTTTCCATCTGTCCCCCCAAAGAACAAGAGTATGTCGGAGAACACCAGCAGAAGTAACGGGTAGCTTGTAGGCTTACCGCGATAGCTGATTTGTGAAAACGTCAATAAAAATGCTTTCACAACTGAAATGCCCCGCTGGCTTCAAAAAGTAGGGAATCCCTGCTACAAGCTTTCAATTGCACCTTAATTTAAAAGTGACTACGATCGTTCTGAAGAAAGAATACAGGTAGTCCTTGACTTACAACCATTCATTCAGCCACCATTCAAAGTTACAACGGCGCTGAAAAAGGGACTTACAACCAGCCCCTCACGCTTATGACTATCGATGCATCCTCATGGGCAACCAGCAATCAGCACATATTTACGATGGGGGAGGCGGATTTGCTTAATGACCGTGTGATTCATTTAACAACTGCAGTGATCATTTATTAAATTTAGATGCCGCCCATCTCACTATCCAAACTGACCCTGGGTGGCTTTGCTTAACAACCCTGGCACAAAAGGCTGTAAAACTGGGCGTGACTCACTTAACTGCCTTGTTTAACAACATAAATTCTGGTCCCAACTGTGGTCATAAGTCGAGGACTAAGTGTATTTATTAAAGCTGTTGCAACGGGTTGTTAACCAGGACTAAAGAACAGCACCTGGCTTGAACACAGATTTCTCGAAGATGGTGCAAGGAGGGAAAGATTTTGCTCTAAAGGTCGCCTGTTCTTCCTTAGGGAGTCTGCCTCCGACAACCAGAGCAACTGCCCAAACACCTAAAAATAGCTAACCGTTTACTCAGCGATGCCATTGGTTTAAAGAAACCCCAATGCGCGACAGCTGCTGGGTTGATTGTTTCCAAGATCAACACTCAAGATCAGAGGAGAGAAATCAGAAGGGTTTTGTTTTCCCTCCTCGCCTCTTTCCATGCCTGAAAAGAAACATACTGCAGCTGTTTATAATGGCAGAGAAATGCAGAACAAGGAAAACCAGTTGGTTGCACTTAATTACTAATAAACAAGTGAACAATCAGCTGTATTTTGAATCAATACAATGTGTTGGCAAAAATATCTCCTCCAGGAGGAGGAGGAGGTATAGGTGGAGGAAAGAACTGAAGACACGCCAGTGTATGTGCAAAAATGAACGGTTAAAATATAACTGTGATAAACAAGGAGCCTCCTCCTAATGCACGCACTATTAGAAGCATCATCATTATACAGATAACCTTCGACTTACGACCAGTTGCCTAGTGTCTATTCTAACTTACAACGGACCTCCCCAAGGCTACTTATGACCCAGACTCAAAGTTGCAAGGCTGCCACTCCAGTCACACAATCACATTTTGGGTGTTCAGCAACCAGCCCACATTGACTGCCGCTTGCCACATCCCACGATCTTATGATCACGATTTCAAGAGTTATGGGCATTTATTTTCGGTTTCTGGCAAAAAACACCCACTGTGGATGATGGATTCACTTAATTACTACAATGTTCGCTCAACGGCTGTGGCATTCAATGACTGCTGCAAAAAAGATTGTGAAATCAGGTGCAAGTTGCATGGTGACCCGCTTCACACCACCACGGCTTACGA
>JANHZU010001416.1:217346-231277 GCA_032468055.1 Acrochordus granulatus | reverse complement strand
CCTTCCTTCCTTCCTTCCTTCCTTCCTTCCTTCCTTCCTTCCTTCCTTCCTTCCTTCCTTCCTTCCTTCCACCAATATCTATTTCCTGAACTAAAATAAGAAACATTTCTTGTTTTCCTGCCTCATAACTTTGAAAATAGAGTTATCTGTCTGAAGGAGTAGCATTTACAGTTCCTCCTCCTGCTTTCAACTTGTGCTTAAATGTATGTAGTGTTTAGGGCAGTCCCACAGTTGGAATATGAGTCAGTAGGCATATTGCTGATGGCCTCTGTGAGCATAATTTCTCTATCACAGTATGTGCTGACTGCTGTTTCTCTGTGTAGTTACCATAGTTTCTTTGAATCAGCTTTAACTATCAGTAAATACTTCTGCCATTATCTTTCCAGATCTCTGAATTGCCCCCAATACAAAAGTGTAGCAAGTTTCTTCCCAATCACCTGTTGTTCAGTCTCTCAGTCTGCCTGACTCTTCACGACCCCATGGACCACAGCACGCCAGGTGTCCCTGTCCTGCACTGCCTCCCAGAGTTTGCTCAAATTCATGTTAATTGCATCAATGATGCTATCTAACTATCTCATCCACTGCCGTTCCATTTTCCTTTCGCCTTCAATCTTTCTGATCATCACGGTCTTTTCCTATGATTCCAATCAGTAGACAAGATAATTAGTAGTTTGGTCTTGTAAGCAAAGTCCAAACAATTATTCAGAAACATAAGAAATGTTTACGATCTTGGAGGCATATTACCAATTAGTCAAGGGTTCTGTTTGAAGTTTTGGAAGTATAGAAAATGTGGATTTGCAAAATGAAAATCAAATAAAAGAACAAGGCTTAGTTTGAATATTTAGAAAAAGTACTTAGGACTCTGTAAACTCATGATTAAAAGACTAGTGATAAGTTGTATCTTAGAAGTTGTGTTACATCAACACAGAATTCTGAAATGGTTAATTATATATTGGAAGCTTTGTAAAGCTGTTGATTTTTGCTTGCTATCAATTGTAGATCCAAGATTGCTTAAAAAATAAGCAATTATTTTGGATGCATTTTAGGTACGTCTATTGAAAGAAGATATTAAGGGGATCCAAGATAAATTTCTTAAGGAAATGGTAAATATAGTTATCTTTTCATTGTACACTCAATTTTGTATTCATTATACAACTTTAAACAAGATTTTTGTTAAATTATTTTTAGAAATAAAATATGTTTATTTTTTATCACAGCATGAAGAAGAATTGCTTAATGTTCGCAAAGGGTTGCAATCGCTCTTTATGGCAGAAGATAGAAAATTCTAAAACAATTTATAATGTAAATGCAAGGAAATGAAAAGATTATAGTTTAAAAGATTATAAGAAATGAAAAGTATATATTTATACTGCATTGTAATGTGACTGACCACTAAATTTACCATTAGGTCATTTTTGGTTGTCCATATCAAGACCAATTTTCATGTAAATTATTTCAGTTGTTATTGCATATTGCTTATTCAAGATAAGGGTTTTGTTTATGTGTAATTTAAAAAATTTAAAAATGTCATTTTTAAAAGCAACTTCAATAAATTAGGGATATTCCTAATATAAAATGGCCATTAAATTCCAGCTGACATTCATAAAACGCAGTCATAACTAACTTTAAATGACTTGCATTTAATGTATTAAAGATAATCTAAAATCCAAGTCTGAGTATTCTGAGAAATTCATTGTCCTGACCAATATAAACTTCCAGGGCATAAATGTTTTTCAACTTACAAAGTGAACTATTTTTTTTGCCTCTTTGGGACATAATGCAGGACCAATATCAAATCCTTCAGTTGTAACATTTCTCTTACCCTGCACAATGTCCAGATACAGTGTCTAGCCACATCACACCTGCTCTTATCGTTTCTGAGGTGGGGCTTTTAAAATCTCAGAAATAATGAGAAGGGATAACCTGACCAATTCTATAGATTCTGGGATATTTCCTTGAGGGATTACTGGATAAAATTTACTATACAGTGAGTAAACTTGTTATGTGTTGGTGAGTCACATTTAACTTGAACTATTGATTTTATTGAATTTTTTTTAAGCATGAATAAATGAAAATTCAAGACACTGGCTCTTCGGAGACATTGCATATGTTTATATCATTAAATAGCAATAATATTGTATGCATTAGAAAATGCAGATACTAATGAAAAATCTTTAGATATTTAAAAATAAATTCAAAAGGTTTTATGAAGTTTTTTTCACGTTCTTTGTCATAATAGTTTTGATTGAAATTTGTTGTCTAAAAGTGTAGTACATTCTTTAACTGTATTGTAAATGTACTTTTAAAATTGCAAAAAAAGTATATTTTAGAATATTAAAATATTTTTACAAACAACTGATAAAGAAAAATGGTTCATATTTTTCCTCTCTTATTTAAGCAGTAATATAAATACATCTATATTTAGAGATACATTTAATTTAATGTGCTACTCTGAATAGTTAGTAGAATGATGGCTTAAATGCTTCCTTCTAATGTAATGCTAATGTCATTTTGTGGTGTTAAATTTTCTATATATTGCATTTATATAGAAAGTCAGATTTTCATGGTCTTTTCCATGTTGCCATATAGTTCTTGAAACATATTTCTGGGGCTCAGTCTTCATATACAGTACTTACCATGGAATTTGTCCAACAATGAAATATATTTCTTAGGAAGTAAATATAAAATCACACTTTTTCTTTTCATATTTCTCTACTGTGTTCCTACAGTAAGACATATTTGGATATTTTATACCAAGAACTACTTTGTACTACAGTCTGATATTTGAAGACTGAAGTATATGAGTGTACTGATATTGCCACTTTTTCCATTTTCTAAGAAAAAACACTAAATTAGATTTTAGGGAATCAATACAATATCTGCCTTGAGTATTAAAATTAATATTTTTTTCATATGATGTAATTCCCAATTGAATGGCATATCAATGTAGCAACAAAAGTCTAATAGATTTTTCTTTATATAAATATTGAAAAAAGGCATGGTGATCCTAATTACCATTTTTTCATAAATATAAATTATAATACTCTCCAGATGTTGCTGAATCATATTTTTAGGAGTTTCTACGAACAGAGCCATTGGTATGAGGAATGGAAGGCTGTGTTTTCAGGCTGGGATCTTATAGTGTGGAGTTGACACTGATTACTCTTTACCTGTGATGGAATCAGGATAGTTGTCCATTCTGGTTGCTCTTAATCCCTCTTCCATGCTTTGATCATAATCCCTCTTCCATGCTTTGATCATGATGACTGACTGGGACAGCTCCAGTTGGTATTGCTTTGTGAAAGAGAGGCTGCAAGGCCTGACACTCTCAATACTCCTATTTAACACCTAGATGAGATGGCAGATCAAGTCATCTATTAGTTTAGGGACAGGTATCATTAGAAAGCAGATGATATTCAGTTATATATCTTGTCCCTGAGTTTGGCAAACAATGCTATTGAATGCCCCATTGTCTGTGATGCTTTAGTTGGGAGGAACAAGCTCATCCAAAAACTAGCAAGGTTGAGCAGCTATGGGTGTTTGAACCTCCTGGAGCTATGGATTCTCCAGTTGTGATCCTGAACTGGGATGCACTATTCTGTTCAAGCCTAGTATATAATGGCAGGGGGGGCCTCCTGGACTCACAATTCCTGCTTGTATCATGCTAGGCCTCACAGATTTGGGGTGATTCTCAATTCTCATTACTTCCCTTTATTATCAGTGACATTCTGCTCAGTTTTCTGCTGTCAGATTATGTTTTCCTGAATCATGTTTTCACCATCCACCAAATGTATTGCAAATGGAGTCCAACATATATTATACATAATTTTCTTGAATTATGTTCCATTGAAATCAGTGTGAAAAGTGAATTGTAAACCATTTCTACCCTATTGATTCCAAATGCAGCGAAGGTTGAACCTAGCCCTATTTTTGTAGTTAGAAAAAGGGATTTTTTTTGTTTTGTTTCCAAAATGTTAATACAAAAAATGGTTCTCTCCTGGTTTATCAAGTTGAAATTCAGAGGATAAATCAAGAGAGAACCATTTTTTCCCTGAGAATGTAATTGAGAGCTAAGTTTTCATTAATTTAATGGCAGGATTGAGAACTAAAGTATTGTGAATTTCCAAATTAAGAAACTAAAACATTTAAACATCACTTTTTGAAAGCTTAATATTAAGAGATTAATCATATTTTTAAAGGAAGTTGCTTATTCAACTCAAAATTATTTAATTGTCTAATACCCTAGTTATTGCATTAAATAGAGCAATTTACTTTGAAAAATACTTCTCTTTCTACAGTTATTTTTATTCCCACTAGGTGGTCCTCCTGAGTTTTTGTTCAAATCTATTCAGTTTGTTGGAGTGAACTTCAAGGGATAGGAGATGAAATTTGTAGCCTTTAATTTTCTTAGTTATATAATTAATATGAACATGTACTGTATACATCTCTTAGTCCTCCAGCAGTCTGTACTGCACATGGAAGTGCATGGGTCCACCAAAAGGCATGGTGGCACGAGCAGTTAAGAGCTCGGCTTACTGGCTAGGTGGTCAGTGGCCCGAGTTCAAGACCCAGTGTTGCTGTGCAGCAAGGTGAACTCCTGCTGTTCTGCCTCAGCTCCTGCCCATCCAGCAGTTCGAAAGCATGCAAACGCAAGTAGGTAAATGGATATCCCTTTGGGAGGAAGCTGGCTGGCTGAGGGGAGCAAGAAGTTGGCGCTGAACTGCCTGAGCTTCTGGGCAGAGCAGGAGCAGCAGAGGAAAGCCCCAGATGTGAACACTGCTGGTCAGCTCGGGGGGGCAGTGTTTAATGTTAAAAATGTTAAAATGTTGATTGTGAACCATTAGGTGATTAGTGGCATATAAAGTTGCTGTGTGCCTCCCTGACACATCCAGTAGGAAACTAAATCCACATCTTTCCTTCCATCTTCATTCTCGTAAAGGTGATAGATGTGGACAAAATAGATTGAAGCTTGGAGAATAGCTGCATAAAGATCCTTTTGTGCAGGAATGTGTGCCATAAATATTTATATATGTATATTGTGCGGCTAGATTGCTCCAATCAGCAGTTAGGCAGTTTTTCCCAATTCCTCACAGTGGAATAAGAAATGAGAGATTACAGACTCCTAGTCATGCTGGACTGTCCAACCAGAACACTAAATCCAAATCAGGTCATCCTAGACCAGCTTTCCTAAGCAAGGAACTTTCAGACTAAACTCCCAGTAATATCAGTAGTAGCATGTTATAAAACACTGGGAGATAAAGTCAGCCCATCAGGAGGATAGCTGGAATTGGATGGTCAAATCTAAGGCAAAATTCAGAAAAAAAATCCTGATCTCCAATCAAGCATGGGAAAAACAGACATTTTTGAAAGTCAGTTGCATTAATCAATGTGAATGGGCAGAACAGATACAGATTCAGATACTTTTATTGGCCAAGCATGGTTAAACATGCAAGGAATTTGACTTCAGTGCAGCAGCTCTCAGTATACTTGCAACATCAATGACAACAGTAAGAGTAATGTATGACAAAGCTATACTATAAATGTGCAGTCAATAGAAGGAAGTGTTATAAAGTTTCAAATTAATAGGCATGTACACACATTAGACAAGACTTCTGGGTTAATTAGAATTCTCTGCTTCTGCTCTATCTTGTAGCATTGATCATATAGCATGAGTCAAGTATTCATTTGAATGATGGCACAGGAGAAAAAGCTGTTCTTGTGTCTAGTAGTTTTGATTATGCAGTACCCTGTAGTGCCTAAAAGATGGAAGAGATTCAGACAAATTGTGTCAGGGCTGAGAGTAGTCTGCAGTAGATATCTTTACCTTTTTCTTGACCCTCTCAATATACAGGTCTTTTATGGAGGGCAGGTCAGTTGCAGTTATCTTTTCTGTGATCTTGGCTATATGTTAGACACTGTACCTGTCTTGTATGGTTGCTGCACCAAACCAGATAGTGATACATGTGCGAAAGACAGACTTAATCCTTTTGTAGAACTGTATCAGCAGCTCTTGAGGCAGGATGAACCTCTTGAGCTGAATTATCCTCTGATGTGCCTTCTTAATAATGGTGCTCATGTTAACTGCCCATTTTAAATCTTCGGAGATTACAGAGCCTAGAAACTTGAAGGACTGTATTGCTGATACTGTATTGCTGAGTATGGTGTTATTCAGTTACTCAGTCTCTTTGCAACCCAATGGACTGCAGCATGCCAATCTCAATCCTGCATTGCCTCCCGGAGTCTGCCGAAATCCACGCTCATCACATCCAGAATGCTATCTAACTATCTTATGCTCTGCTGTTCCCTTCTCCTTTTGCCTTCAATCTTTCCCAGCATCATGGTCTTTTCCAATGAATCCTCTCTTCTCATTAGGTGGCCAAAGTATAGTAAGGGGGGATAAAATAGTAGGTCTCTTTCTAAAATCCATTGTCATTTCTACAGTTTTGAGTGTATTCAGCTCTTGTTTCAACTACATCACAGGGCCAGCTGCTTAACTTCCCATCTGTACACAGTCTCATCACCATCTTTAATGAGTCCAATGATTGTTGTGTCATCTGCAAACTTCATAATTTCAACAGAAGGGTCACTAGAGATGCAATCATTAGTGTAGAGGAAGAAAAGTAGTGGAGAGAGCACACATCCCTGAGGAGCACTGATGCTGATTGTCTGAGTACTGGATGTAATTTTCCCTAGCCTCACCTATTGCTTCCTATCTGTCAGAAAGCTGGTTATCCATTTACAGATATGGGTAGATACAGTGAGCTGGGTCAGTTTGTGGTAAAGGATTTATGGGATGATGGTGTTAAACATTGAGCTGAAGACCACAAAAAGGACCTGTGCTTAGGTTCTTGGGGAGTCAATGTGTTGCAGGATACAATGCTGACATATTGACAGCATAATCTGCTGACCTGTTTGCTTAATAGGCAAACTGCAGAGGATCCAACAGCGGATCTGTGATGGTTTTCAGGTGGGTCGGCACAAGTTTTTCAAAGGTCTTCATGATTACTGATGTTAATGCGACAGATCTGTAGTTGTTTATAGCCTTCTAAGAGAGGCTTTCTTAGGAATGGGGATGATGATAGAACATTTAGCAAGAAGGGAGATGGCACAGCTCTCGTGACGTATTGATTCTTGTGAAGACATGCCAATTGTGCTGCACAGGTTTTCAGGCATGAAAGGGTCATGCCATCTGGGCTGGGTGCTTTTCTGATTGTTTTTGAAGGTGACTTTGTACTGCTTTTTCTAGAATCACAAGAGGTGGGAGGTCCAGAGGGAATAAGGACCCAGAAGGGGAGGAGAGTCAAGAAGGAGGGGTAGATGTGACGGATGTGGTTGTAGAGGAAATATCTGTTGTTAATGTAGAAAAGGTGGGGTTGTTAAAATTAGATGATGGTGATTGTTTTTCAAACCTGCAGTAAAAACATTCAGGTCTTCTGCTAGTTGATGGCTTTCCTCAGCTGAGGATGAAGAGCTCCTTTAGCCAGTGATGTTCTGCAGGCTTCTCCATACGTAAGCAGAATGCTTTGCTCAAAGTTGATTTTTAAGCTTTTCAGAATAGTTCTTCTTTGGTAATCTGATTTATTTTGTCAGTGTATTACTGACCTGGTTATACAGTGTTCTATCTCCTGTCTTGTAGGCTTCTTGTTTGAACCAGGGCTGCTTGTTGTTGTATGAGCAAAAGAGTGCGGTAGGCACACATGCCTTCACAAAACCTGATGTATGAAGTCACTATATCGGTAAGTTAATTCAAGTCTGCTGAAGCAGTTTCAAAGACAGACCAGTTTGTACAATCAAACCATGCTTATAGTTTTAGTTTTGCTTCCTTAGACCATTTCTTCAATGTTTTGACTATAAGCTTTACCATTGTAAGTTTCTGTCTGTAGGTGGGGATGAGGTGGACCATGCCATGGTCTGATTTTCCTATAGGTGTATGAACGAATAACAGATCGGTATGCATTTTTTATTATGATGTAGCAATAGTCTAGTACATTCTTGCCTCTACTGGGGCAGCTGACATGCTGTTTATATCTGGGAAGTTCTGATTTGCTCTGTTAAAATCTCCTAAGATTATAAACAAAGAGTTCAGCTATTTCTGTTCTGGGTGAGTTATAAGATTAGTTAAGTCCTGGAGTGCTTCCTCAGTAGAAGCTTGTAGGGGAATATATACTCTGAATAGGGTTAATAGAGCAAATTCCTTTGGTCGGTAGTGTGATCAAAAATTTATGGATAGAGCTGTCAAGTTTATATTGCAAATTTTATCTAGCACTGTATTGTCTCTTCTCCATTGCTCATTAAGATAAAAACAGAATTTTAGAGAAAATGTAGTCAATAGAGGGGAAGGGTTGAGCCACATTCTATTTTTTTTAATTTACCTGTTATTTTGGGAGAGAATGTATCAGTTCCATAGAGTGGTTGGTGAAGAATGATTGTGAAAAGTTAAGAGGAACTGATAAAATGATGATGCTTTTTCTGAATGCATGTAGGTGTTCTGATGGATCTGGATGGACTTGCCAATTCCAAGTTAGTCATGAGCCAGCATTATGATGCAGGTGCTAAAAAAGCAAAATACATTAGCAGGAGCATAGAGTCCAGATAATAAGAAGACCGTTTTTGTATGCTATCCAGAGTTGGAGTTGGACTGCCAATAAACTTAATAATAATAATGTAAAAGCCCTCTATTTTGCCCTGATCAAATCCTATTTTGAGTCCTATGTCTAATTCTGGGCACTACAATTCATAGAGAACTCTAGCAAGTTTTGAAGAGAATAACTAAAATGGTGATGAGTATGAAAACCAAAATTTTGTGAGAAATATTTGAGGGATATCTGCATGTTTAGCTTACAGAAGAGAAGAGGGGAAATCTGGCATAATTTTTGTCACACAGAAGGGGTATTATACCAAGTGGGACAAATGGTAAAGCTGAGGACTTTTCTCATCCAGGTATCACTTCACCCTCAGTTCACTGAATTGTGATTTTGCAGCTGCAAAATATTCTGATTGGAGGGTTGACTTGCCAGTCACCAGATCTAAAGTTTTCCCTTCCCTCCCCATCTCCTGTTATATTTTACATACATGATGGAGTCTTTCTCTGTTTTTTGTTGTCTTCAGCTTTCTTGAAACTGAAAATTAGGATTGAACAGACAAATAAATGTTCCAGATTGTACCTCAAACTCAAGTCTTGCCTAACCTGATGCACATGTCTCTTTAAAACATTATCTGCCTTCTGAAAACATTCTGATTATATATATAAAATTATATATATATTTCAGGCCAGAAATCTGAAGTCGTGAGTTCAAGTCCCATCTTAGCCATGAAAGCCAGCTGGGTGACCATGGGCCAGTCACTTTCTCTCAGCCCAATCCACCTCACAGAGTTATTGTGGGGAAAATAGGAGGAAGAAGGTGTGTTAGATATGTTTGCTGCCTTGAGTTGTTTGTAAAATTGATAAAGGTGAGATATAAATAAATATTCTGTATGTACTGTGTATTGTGATGATTTCTTATTAGGATTTGTCAGTTCTGATTTCAGTTTCAATAAGCAGTAGTCTATAGGGATCTTTTCTGCACAAAAGTACTCCCAATTAAAATGAATTATGCAAAAGAAAGCAGACTGTTCCTTTTGTATGAAATGGTGGCACGAAACCTATTAAGAGTCATAGACTTTAGAAAAACTTTTCAGCATAATCATCCTCCCAATTTTAAGAATGGGAATTACCTACGCATATTATCTGCAACATATTTACAAGTAACTTCTTGCATAATGCAAAACCAGAATATTTTTAAGCATGTACTTACATTTATAATTTACTCAAAACTGCATTGGAGAGAGACAGTGTTAGTCCAGCAGGGAATTTCATTACATGGTATGATTTTACTAATTTTTTTCTGACCATTTTTAATGCTTTAACTCAGGCTTGCACTACTTGTGATCAATCAGATGCTGTAACATAAGGATGGTCTATGAAGGCTAACTGTTTATAATTGATTGATTGATCTATTATGTGCCTTCAAGGTATTTTCAACTCTTAGCAACCTCATAGACCTATTTTTCCCATGATCTATCCCCAGACTGGTTTTTCAGGTCTTCCAACAGTGAGCTGTTTTTCTAGATGGCTGCTATACATACCTCATGTATTATGTTTGCCTGAATGGGTTATTACTTGCATAGGTATTCCAAACCACAGTTTTATTCAGATGCTGTTTGAACTCATTTATCTTTTATCTGCAAAGTGGAAAACTTGTAATTCTTATGGAAGAAATTAAATGTTTTGTAAACTCAATTTGCCACATTCTGCATTTTTGTCCATTGGATTTATTCTTGTAAGACTTATCTATTAGTGGAAATGATCTGAGATTATCGGGTGTACAACTACACTCACCAGATACCCAAATCTATACACAAACAATTGTGGTCGTTGCTAGTTTGGAAACTATTGACATTGGGATTCAGATGAATTTTTTTTTCTTTTTTACTCATTGACTTCCATAGGTCTTCTATTAGCAGTTATTTCTCCATTAAGGTAGGCTGTTGTCAAATTTCACATTACCTTGTGCAAACAAGCAGATTGCAATAATTTTACAGATTGCAATAATTTTAATGAAATATTCTGCATTTGAATCCTTTCCCTTCGATTAGTAGTAGCTTAAAATACTATAGGTTCTCACCTTTTATCATTTTTCCAGTGCACTAATTCAGCTTCTCAGTTACTACAATAAAAATTGACCCAATACCATCCATTTTTGCAATCTTACATTTGAATTTTTCTGGAAATGGAAGCCCCTAATATAAAGCGTGTCTAGCTTGAGAATAGAAATCAAATCATTTCCCATTTTCTTTTGAACTTTGATCCTAAATATCATAAGACATGGAAATCTATGGAATTGTTTTCTGCAGTAAGTAATCATTTAATTAACAAAAAAAATGAACAGGAGTTCAAAAAAAAGTCAGAGGAGTGTTTTGTTAGACATTATATATAAAAATGAAAAGAAACAATATAGTAAATAACTTTGTAGAACACAAACTTAAATGTTCTGTACAAACTAATTGTGATAAGTTCCAAATGTCTTGTCACCATGATAATACTGAATGATGGTGTGCGCTGTGTCCATTATGTGGGAGGCCTTGGGATGGTAGAGCCTGTACATGCACAACATTTCCTTTCCCAAGACACGCAGCAATTCAGTTTAAAACAAGTAGCAAAGGAATGCAGTTGTTTCCTTTTGGTGAGTTCAGTATCAGTCTTGTTCAGCTAATTCTTCCACACCTCGAGTGTTGCAGCTGCAAGGTGGCAGCCTTCCTCTGATAAATCTTTTTAAATATGAGTTGCAGAGATAGAATCTGCAGTCTTTCCTGATCTTGAGACATCAGCTTCTCATAGACTAAGCCTCAGAGAAAGGCCTTCATATTTTCCCTGATGAATGTTCAGTAGTGGATATCAAAAAAGTAGACAAATTCTTCTCAGAAGAAAATCTCTATGGCCTGTGGAATCTAGAAATCGAAAGGAAAAGTAATAAGTCACTATGGCAATTCTTTAAAAATGCTATCACAAAAAGCAACCATCATGCAAGAAATGGCAGTATGCAAGGACCTAAGGATGAATTAGTTGACCTACTGACAGTCAAATCAAAACTTTATCTTCCTCAAAATTTTATTTTTCTTTTTGCCCAAGGAGGAGTCCTAGTATTTCAACTGAATTTTAATTTTAGTGATACTTGATAACAAATTAAGAATGCATAGATTCTGCCCAGAGAAATGTCACCAATATTAGTTCCTCAGACTTAAATGTTTCATTTGAGCTAAAACCCTTCAATTCACTTCTTTTTTCACTTTAGACTGGACTTTGGTAGCAACTCTGGTCATGATTATTGCCATTCTTCTATGCCAAGCAAATATAGTACATAGCATTTGAAGTATTTCAAGTGCTCAGATGTTCTTTGATAAATTCTAAGGTGAGGAAATTGATTTATAGATTGCATTCACAAATTGGTTGCAATCAAAAGGTCAATATATATATGCTTAAAAAGAATAATTACCGGAACTGCCTTTTGTAATTTTCACTGCTGAACTTCATCATATTTCTGGGCCTGATGAGAAATCTAAGCAAGCAGGTAGATTTTGTAAGCTGCTTTCTTTAATTTTTTCCATGTGCAGCTCAATATAGACTACTGAATTAGTATTTCTCTACACCATAAGTTACTTTTTGTTTAAAAATGGTAGATGCTCACTCAAATTCTGCTGGATATTTGTTGAAAATACATTGCCGTTCTTTTGCATAATTATTTTTCATTATTTGACCAACTTGAACCTGGATGCTTATGCGTAGAGAATTACCAAGTAACTTGATTGTGAGTTTGGGATAAAAAGCAGATAGATTTGTTTCATTTCAACTGACTTGGATACACCAGCAGTGGCTCCAAGTTGTGGTAGAGTACTATAGAGGAGTAGAATATTCTGCAAATTTTGTAGAAGGTGTAAAATTAGATGAGATTGATCTAAAGACAATGATATCCAATGGATGAATTGGTACTATCTGGGCAACTGACCTTGTCAAATGCTTGCTTGATGCATGCACCTCCATTTCATTACTTTTGTATTCATTTAGCTCTTTACGAATGGCTGCCTGCAAATTCAAATAGAAACAAGGTGAATTCTTTAAAATTGGTAAGAAAAGACACAGCTTTAAAATATAGCAGAAATTAATTACATTTTGTGTTTCTCAATAAAGTACAGTATTGTAAATCCTCCCAGTTGAACAGTTAGATGAAGTTGTTCCACAACTATAGCAAAGGGTGTCTTATAATATAACCCCATGAGTGGAGAGTTCCATGAAATAGTTTCTTTTAAGTTCTGTTTATATACCATGTTTAATAAGTCAAACTGAGGTGGTTATATGTGAACAGCTGAAAGCAATCAGCAGGGACTTACTTCTGGCCCAAAATAGTTGTGTTGTAAACATAGGCATAAAAAAGATAAACAGATAAGTTTGCTCTCTTTTTTATATCCACCCACATCCAATAATATGGATAAGCCCTCCTGCTCTATCCATCATTTTACAGATTATGGTCATGCCTCTCCAGTTTTTTAATTTTCTAAACTATATTGTTCAAAAGCAAAACACCAGGGACCGAGAGTCAAACTTGTGGTGGCTGTGTGGCTATCAAAGATCATCACTCCCTGATTATCTGAGCCAAAGGTGATTCTGCATTGTGAATGAGTTTGGCAGCCATGTATTTTTTCTTAATAATAATAATAAAAGAATGAATTGCAGCATCACACCTTACTATGCAAAATAAAGATCAATATGTATTTCTTTGGATCTATTTCCAACTTGACAACACAACCAAAATGCACAAACACATTCTCAGTTGACCTGTTGTACTATTCTATGAGCAGTTTTGCCCCAGAAATTTTTCATTTCAATATGCAGAAGGGAAATCTATTTCAAAGATTCCTCTCACTTCTCAGTGCAATCAAGGTAATTTGTCCAAACTTTAATGGAAATACAAAATGTTATGAAGCACCACCTACTCATACTATGGGAGAAAACAGGCACAGGAATCGATGAATATTAATCTCCCAAAATGCTGGTGACAAAAACCCTTAGAAAAACTCAGTGAGGATATGCATCCAGTGATATCACAATAGGGTGCCTTATTTATTTTTTCCTCTTACGGAAAAACTTTCTAATAATTTAGAAAGTAATTTTCTGAGGTGGGAGGCCATACAAATTCAATAAATAAAAGAGACCAGTTTGATTGTGGAACCAGCAACCAAGATCAGTGATGAGTCCCCCTTCATTGGATGTGTTCAAGCAGAGGCTAAAGCCAATAGAAGAGAATGCTTGTAACTCAGGACTGAATTGTGGAGTCCTAGGTGCTCTCTGAGCTTGATTGTTTTTCTGCAGATGTTTCATTACCAAACTAGGTAACATC
>JANHZU010001416.1:197966-211883 GCA_032468055.1 Acrochordus granulatus | reverse complement strand
TTTAAAAAAGCAGAAAGACGTGCTACCAGCAAGGAAAAGATTGTCAAACGGTAGCAACATATCCTCAGGGCATTATAAAGGTAACAATGGTAAAGGTTTCCCCCTCCAGTAGTGTCTGACTCTAGGGGGCGGTGCTTATCTCCAATTCACATCCGAGGAAGCCAGCATTTGTCTTAAAAGGTTTCCGTGGTCATGTGACCAGCATGACTTAACCACTATTCATTGCATTTGAGAAAGAATTAATAGGATGATCCAGACGTTCAGATTTCGTTTCCAAAAGATGTTTAAGAATGAGTGTGTGAGTGCTTGTGTAGCAGCAATATACAACTTTTCACAAGTCCTTGTTTCCCAAGATCATGTGGCAGGGCAAGAGCACAGTCCTAGGACAAGATGTGGCTGCTTTAAAGAGTTTCAGGCAGGTGCTACCTTCTTGCTCTGGCATTCACTAAAGTCACTTTTTTGGACATTATTTGCTTTTTTCTTTGTTAGAGCAATTTTCTTGCATTTTGTTCAAGAGCTCTTCCCATTGTATTGCCACGAGAAAAGCCCTAAAGGGTAAGCTGAGGGTCTCAGGCCCAAAATCACTCAGGGAGCTTCAGTGGTTGAGAGCGGATTTCAACTAGGATCTCCCAATTGCTCTTGAATGTGAAAGCTACACAGCCCTAATAATTAATTTCTAATGTAGCCAGAACTGCTGGTTACAAACAGGAGGAGGAGGGAGTGGGGGGATAGAGTAAGAAAGGAAACCACTGCCTCAGCTGTTATGCAAAAAGTGTCAAGAAAGCAGTCTTAATTTCAGATTTTGCATAATGGGAATATTCATGAGCCAGTTGAAAATGCTGAGGGACTTATAGCACACGCTTGGTAGCCACCCCTGTTTGAATTTTCAAAATCTGGGAACCCCCCCGACCCCCAAATAGTGAAGGTTGCCCTCAAAGGCCTCCCCCACCTATTGCTAGCAAACTGTAGTATTTTATGAGAAGAGAAGCATTATGAGAAGACAGGCTAAATCAGGCATATCCAGCCTTGGCAACTTTAAGATGTGTGGGCTTCAGCTCCCAGAACTGAACTGGGAGTCGAAATCCACACATCTTAAGGTTGCCAAGGCTGGACACCCCTGGTCTAAATCAAATCTAACTTACACTAATCCTGACGCCATCCCTTCCACCCTCTATTCGAGGACATTCCTCCTCTAGAGGGACCCAAAAGGATTGGTGCTCATTCAGAAGATTTGCTCATCTCTTTTTCATACCCAAGTTATACATTACTGGCGTTCCCCTGAATTAGCATCCATTTGGTTTTAATAGCATGTAAATAATAGGCTTGTTGCAATATTTTGGACCTGATATCTCAAAGGTGCTTAGAGGCATGCAGGAACGAAAGGTAGCACCTGCCTAGTCTTCTTAAAACGCTCCTGACTCTTCCAAGGAGTCAGGTGCTTCAAAGTCACCTGAGGATAGGTATCATATTTACGCTCCTGGGTGCTTCAAAGCAACTTGAGCAAGTCAGATCCAAAGGGCTGCAAAGCTATGACAAATAAACATTAGAAAATCCGGCAGGTTTCTATGCCACCATATAATAATGCCACACCCACCACCAGCACCAAGAAGGTGTGTTACTCGTGGGAGAGTCGTCCATCTAGTGCCCATCCCACATGACCTGGATGGCATGTGATCCAGCCCCAGGGAAGAAGCCACCTCTCATCCTCAGGGGTCTGCTTCTTCTTTCCCTTGGGAGATGGGCTGACCATTTGTTCTTCCCCGAAAGCACAATGTGACCAAATCATGCCTAGAAGAGGGATTTATAATATCATAAAATTGCACCACTGCCAGGAAAACAAATGAGTCCTGTAACAGCAGCCTGCTCTTCCCCCTATTAATAATTAAACATCTGGCTGCAGGCCTGTCATCTTAATGAGACAATTCCTTCAGCTCTAAAGTGCTAAATGCACGAGTGTAATTTACACCCTTGCTCTTGACAAGTTTTCTAAATTAGCTACAACGTGGAAAGAATCATTAGAGTAAGCCGGGTGGGGAAAGCAGTAGCATTCAGGAGGAAAGCTAAACCTAACCATCCTCACAGACAACACCCACGAGAATCTTGGGGTATCAAAGGTACTATTGCTACTGTGGACATCCCCTGGCTGATGCAGTCCATATGGAGAAGTGGGATGTGAGAATAACCTTGGGAGAAAGGAAGAAGAGCCACAGTATAGACAATGATCTAATGAGAGAAAGCTGAATCCAGAGGAAGGATGGGGTGGAAAAACATCTTAAAAGAGACCCTCCCTAGTTCTCTGGAAAATAAAAGCAGGGCAGAGGACAAGGGTTTTCAGACTAGCAAGAATCTGCTACTGCTACCTTACAATAAAAGTAATGTTAGTATTCATGCTTTTGGTTTTCTACCTGGACTAACCTGGAAGGGCTGACATATGAGGCGATGGAGGGCACTCCTTTTAAAGAAGGCTTCAGATTTGGAAACCATCAGGTGTAACAATATTATACTCATTAGAAGGGTCCTTCTCAGTCACTACAATGCTGGAATACTCTCCAGTTGGGAGCATTAAGGCAAAAGCAACTGAAAATTGAGAGCCAGTTTGGTCTAGTGGTGAAGGCACCAGGCCAGAAACTAGGAGATTGTGAGTTCTAGTCCCACCTTAGCCATGAAAGCCAGCTGGGTGCCCGTGGGACAATCGCTCTCTCTCCACCCAACTCACCTCACAGGATTGTTGTTGTGGGGAAATTAGGAGGAGGAAAGTATTCTAAAGTATTGAAAGTATACTAAAGTAATTAATTCACTGAAACGTGATTGATAATGATTTTTTTTGTCAGCTTAGAAAAGCTCTTTTTGGGAAAAGCAACAGTAAGGTTCTGCTTAGTGAAGATTAGGACAGAATCGTTGGTGAGACTAAGGGTTGAGAATCACTAGACTAAAATATAATCCTGAAATTTATTTCAAGATTTGGGGTTTGCCCAGCTAAAAATATTGTCATTAACTAGAACAGAAGAAACACAGAAAAAAGATTACACTGACATAGGATGCTTAGGAAAAGAAAGAGACTTATGTGCAGGGAGGGGTGGACTTCAGATGACCTGGACATCTCAGATATTCAAACAAGACCATTTGATACAGCAGACAGAAAGTATGAGTCAGTGACACATTGCTAAAAAGCTGCTATTTCATCTTATTTGGCCTATTATATATCTGTCTTTCAGGCTAAGCAGGAGGGATCCTTTGCTTTTGTGTGTTAGCACCATCACTGCTGCTTAGCAGTGGAAACCACCAAGTGCCTTCTGCACCATTGCATGGGTTGCAACTTATCAATAAGAATTATTCTCCATTGAACGCACTCGAGCAAATACATCGAGACCCATGCTGCATTATCCCTGCTGTTCTTGAATTAGGCTGACAGAGAAATGCCTCTGGTATGTCTTGCTAACTAAACCATTGATATTGTGCTGAACAGCTGTGAAGCAGACCTGCGCAAGGTGAAAGGGTGGATAGGTGAGGTCAGTCTTGCATGGTGGATTAGTCATGTGGAATACAATCAGAAGTATTTATTTACATTTATTTGCTGAAAATGCTGCTGTAACTTTCTGGCATAGCCAGAAAAGTATGACGATTGTTGGGAGTATGCTGCTCACGGACTTCATGTTTAAGTTTTCAAAGTGCTTTTGGCTGTCAGCAGACCCAGAGATCTAATATGATGAGTCTATGTCACAGATCATGGGCTTAAGCAATCTTGCCAGGCCAACATGAAATGTAAAAGTATCTGTCTGTCTGTCAATCATTTATCCACCCACCCACCCATGCACCCATCCATCCATCGTTTGGTTGCTATCTTCTCCTTACCATTAATTTTTGGCTGAATTCTCAGGCATAGTACTGCATTAGGGCAGATTATAGTCATGCTTAAAGAACAGTCACTGCATGAGTCCCTGTCCAGAAATATTTTCTAGAATAAATTTCTGAAAGGGAAAAAACCAAAAGTCTATGGAATATTTTTAGCACTGGCTGAATGAAGACACCACAATATAGCTATTCTGTAATTATCTCAATAGTTTGCTATCACCTACTACTGTTTGTTCTAATCCTGGTAAACTACTTTATATGGATTGTAGAACCCAACAGGTGCTAGAGATTTCTAGGGGAAAACTGGACTACTGGTTGGGGCACTGAAGGATCTTAATTTACCACTATGGAATGTTAGTTAATCTCCAGCAAGTTGAAGAGGAATTACCCACCCAATATGTCACTGAAAGATGATTTTGCGTTGGTCCCCCCTTTGACTGAGCCTGGTTGGAGGAAACTGAGTGAGATGCAGAAGCAACCCAGCCACATACCATTTCTTTCGTGTGAATAATCCCAAACTTTGAATTCATGAAGAAATAGACTACTTAGGAAAATGGCTTATAAACACAGTAAATAGAACATGTTGGAAAATGAAAAAGGAAGTATAAAATTACTTTTCTCATACATTAAGTATTCTAGCATGCAGAAGGTTTTTAAAGGTAAAAGGCTGACTCTAGGGGGCGGTGCTCATCTCTGATTCACAGCTGAGAGAGCCAGCATTTGTCTGAAGATGCTTGTGTGGTCATGTGGCAGCATGACTATATGCCAAGGCACACGGAACACTGTTGCCTTTTCCACTGAAGGTGCTACCTATTTACCCATCTTGCATACTTTCAAATTACTAGGTTGGCAGGAGCTGGGACAAGTAATGTGAGCTCACCGTTAATTGATGGCACTTGGGTCTTGAACTTGAGCTGCCAACCTCCTGGCCAACAAGCCCAGTGTCTTAACCGCTTGGCCACCACATCCACCAGAAGCTTTTTACCTGCTATCATTACTACATAATCAGCAGGTCAAAATGCTGACAGCTAAACATTCATGTGCAAAGCAAGGGAAGACCCTTCGATGCTCAGACAACATTAGATCATGTTATTGCACTAGCCTATGAAAGGAAGCTATAGGCAGCTATTATGGCTTTCCAAGAGGTTTATTCACGCAAATTCAGCCAATAACAAAAGCAAAATCTTGTTCTATGGTCTCCAGCTGGGCTACAATCGCACCTGATTCAATGAATATTACCTACCGGCTTGCTATCAAACTAATCCAGCCTTATATGAAAATAACCTTCAAGCAGAAACACTCCTCAGCCCTGCTTTTGGATATCTTTGTGCAGATAACTTTCTGAATAGCTTTCAGTACGCCTTCTTGATGTATATACATGGCCATCTGCTTTGTGGCATGTCTGGCACACAGGGAATGGAACTTGCATTTGAAAGACGGAAGTGAATGAAATCTATCAGGCATTTTCTCACAGGACTAAATCCAGGGGAATCCCAGTTAAGTAGCTACAGTGTCTGTAACTGATATCTCAGAATGTTCATCCATGTGGAGGATAGTCCTTTTGTTCCTCTGCTCAACTTATTGTCAGTTCAGGCCATGCCCTTGGCTTCACTGCCTGTACCCAGCTCCTTATAACCAGAGTATTGGATGGAAGATAAAAGTTCTTTCTGGTTCTGCGAGGCCACCCGTACGCAGGAGGGAGGTGGGTACTCATGCTTTGCTTGCTGAAAGCAGCCTGTGTGATAATAAAAGGATTATAATACTGGATATAGAACTCCTTTTCTCATTTCCCAATCCTCACTGGATTAGACATCAACTGCACACATCTCTGCACAGAGATATTTGCATGGCCAACTGTGAAGATTTTTGACATGTTTTGGGGTGGTGATGGGGTGGAGATAAGGTCACTACCCATCTTTGTTTCTCTCAAACTTCCTTCCTTCCTTCCTTTCCCTCCCTCCCTTCCTTCCTGAACGCAGGGTGATATACACAATACTCCATCCTCCAATTTTGTTCCACAGTAACAATCCTGTGAGGTACTACATGTTAGCTAAAAAAGCGTATCTTTCTACCCACAGCATACTTCAGCAGCTTATTGAATTAATCCATTTTCTTGATTTGCCCCATAACTAAACCAGGAAAACCAAAATGCCTGCCCAACATATTAAGATATTAAAAAAGACTAACGATGAACAAATTTAGCAAGCGTGAATGCAACATGATCAGATCAGATTAAGCATGTTAGGTGAGTGCAGCCAATGGCCATTTCAGAGTTACCCAGTCAGATAATCTTGAATCTGAATCCCCAGACTTACTCCACCATCTAGCCATTATAATATATATATATATATATACATTATATATATAATAATATAATATATATATATATAATTGTAATTATAAATAATAATTATATTATTTAATTATATAATTGTAATTATAAATAATAATTACAATATATATATTGTAATGGCTAGATGGTTGGGATAAG
This sequence comes from Acrochordus granulatus, assembly GCA_032468055.1. NCBI lineage: Eukaryota > Metazoa > Chordata > Lepidosauria > Squamata > Acrochordidae > Acrochordus > Acrochordus granulatus. The sequence continues at coordinate 205,540 of JANHZU010001416.1, read as the reverse complement.
ACTACCCTAAAAAGTTGGGATAAGACTACCTTAAAAAGACACCCTCAACTTCTGAGATTTCAGAATACATTTTCTTAATACTTTGAATAATTTGATGGGGTAGGATTATTCTATTGCAGTCCCTAATTGCAAATAAGGACACTGAAGAGACCAGGATGTGGCTATCTGAATCCCTTGCACAACACTATGGCAAAGAAGAGATTCCAACCAGGTAGTTGTAGTGATCTCAGCAATAGGCTTTGACCAAATCATGCCCAACCCAACCTGATGCAAGGTTGTGCTGAAGGAAGGCCCACTTGAATCCATAGAAGTTGTCTGCAAGAAATTGATTTTAGGATTGCAATCCACCTTACGCTTGTAAAATATCTGGATTTGTTCCCTCTGTCTAGGTGATGAAGGGAATTGCATCTATCTTAATCTATGTGCTTTGAAAAGCATAAATCAGATGCCTCATTTACTGGCTGCATTTTTTAACCTGGTTACCATTTTCCTGAATTTCTAAATACATTGAGCCACATAGAATAAACAGAGTTCACCTTTCTTCCCTCCCATCATAACCAAGTTTAACATACTGTATGAATGCTAGGTTTCTACCACTTAACTGGATGAAGTGTGCTGTGTGAAATCAGATACTGAAAGAAATCAGAAAATGTTCAGTTGACTGGTGCTGACTAGAAGAGACAATGTCTAAAGCCCTGAAAAATGTTCAGTTGGTGACACAGGATACAGTGAAATAAAGTTGGATGAAAAGTGATGACATTGCTGCACAACCTACATAGTTATGGCACAGAAATTTACTTCTTAATGATTTAATTACAATTTGTGTTGCACAGCAAGGTTAGAGCATTCTGCAAATAATCGGATCCCTTTTTCTGCCTGGAAGCAACACACTGCCTTTTTAATAGTAAGAACTTGCAATTTGTGGTCAGCTTTCATGTTCTTTTTTGAAATAGATCCATATAATTTAATTCTAGTTACTGGTACACTAAATCAGAAGCTAATAAATACAGAAGCAAATCTCAAACTCTGCAACAGACTCAGTGAATGTCCTCATCCAAGGGACTATTCACTTAGCCTCAGTGTTCAACAAGCACAATGGGAATAATTGTGACATAGTTCAGGTGTCTCTCCTGAGTGCAAGGAGAATGAAGAATTCAGCACTTTAGATTTTACAGCAAATTGTATTTCCAAGAATGCATCTATTATTACACAGTGGTCTCTTGTCAATTTTTTTAATGACTACAGAGTTATTCTAAGAATAAATAGGATTTTCTGAGTCCAACAAACTGCCTATAAATTTAGACAGGTGAAACTTTTTGCTTATTTATCTTTCATGGAGTCAAAATCATATCTTTTGCTTGTTGAGAGAACAACATCAACACACAACATAATTAAGCATTTCAAATTACTGGGCAGAGGAAGCATGTCAATACTCACGTTTCAAGATATTTCGTCTCTCAAGCTCCTCAACAGCTGGTCTTTGGCTCAATCTCCTGCGAAAGAAAATCAAGATGACGTTTTGCACCATTGTCACTTTGAGTTTGTCAGATCTTTTCTTCAGTTGCCCAAGTCCACTTTGTCCTGAGACCAATCTGAGTTGACTTCAGAGTTAGGTCATGAGCAGGAATCAAAGGCGCATGGTCTTCCCTTGGAGACCTTTCTCTTTTCCATCCCAAAGACAAGAAAGAAAGTTCTTGGCTAGGAAGAATACAGCTCTGTTTCTGTAGTTGGCTCCACTAACACATCTATTTCCCTGATTCTTGGCAGAAAAAAAAACTGGGAATGTGGCATGAAGAATTAGGCGGAACTTCTTTTCATGCTTTTTTTTAAATAAAAATACATTCCTACAAGACTGATCTGCAGTTTGTTGTTTCCTTATTTAGTATCACTAATGATATATGCCAGGACAGTATTTCTCTTTGGCAGAAAATAATTCGAATTGTGTGAGCAGGTGGTTCCTTGATCAAAAATGTGACAGCTCTGCCTGCTAATGCGCTACATATAATAGCTGCGTGCGAGTGAGTGTGTATGTGTGTGTGTAGAGCTCACAGCATCACGAATCATCTCCTTGGTTTGTAATGCCTCCCCTTTTACGAGAGCCTCTGGATTGATTCTGCAGGATCAGATGATCACAGCCACAGTGATTGGACCCTGCATCCCAAATGGGATTTTCCCCCAAGAGATATGCTCTCTGATATCTATCCTGAAATCTCACAAAAGATTTCTTCTGGCTCAGCACAGGCTTTTTTTAGGTGCTTAATGGTTTGGAATTTGAATTACAGACTGACAGATATTAAATACATAAAGGAACAATGGAATACAGAAAAAGGAAAACAAAGAGGAAGCAAAGGAAGAAGGCATGGAGTTGACCCAAAGTGGAGGTGCGTTTTCTGTGTGCAAAGAAAAGGAAATGTTTTTTTTAAACAAAACCTTTCAGCTTTCTTGTCAGATCAGCAAACAAGCCCTGCTAACACTGATAAAATAAAGGGCAGATTGGAAAGATTATTTAGTGGGCACAAATTATTTAGCATGAATCACAAAATAGATGGAAAGCAGGGCCCAAAATAGGAAAAAAAAATAGTATTTCTACATGATTGGAAATAAAATATAAGAGAAATCATATTGACAAATGCAATTTTTATCACAGTGTATGTAGCATGGCAGAGATCCACTCCCAGTGGAAGAGAATATTTTTGTAGATTCTTTCTTCCTGACCCATCAGAGGGTTGCGAGATTCCCACCCAGAGCAGCACATGAGACAGTTAAAGCACTCTGAGATCAAGGCATCAAATAATCATTAGTACCTCCAACATGAAACTTCTGGAATTCAGAAAGACATGGTCTGGAACCAACCCGTCTTCTCAATATTAAGTTGTATTGGGATTTTTTTGTAAGATCATTGTATCAATATCTCCCCCCTGCCATTTGTCTATGTATTTATTGGACTTATATGGCCACTTATCTCATACAGTGATTCTAGGTGGTACACAACAATCCATAAAACAAAAACATCCTTCCCCTCAGGTGTTAAACCCAATATTCTCACAGCTCAACCCCCTATCCTAGCCCTATTTATTTACTTAATTTAAATGCTGCCCAACTTACTCTGCAGAGCAACTCTGCCCAATGCCTGGGGGAAAAGCAAGAGATTAGGGAGGCTGATCTAATGGACTGGGGACCACCTAGAAGGTATGCCTCCAAGATCCCCCCAGATGACAATATTTAAGGGAGAGGACCTGGAGTGATCCACCCTATCTAACCTTAAGATCACACTTCAGCCTTCCCTGTTTTCAGCTGATGTCCTATAATTCCCTTATTAGAGGAAAATCAACCATAGGGTTGATGGGAGTATCCATATATTCAATAGTAGAGAACATATGTAGCTCAGTCAGGGTTGAGTTATTTGGGTTTTTGGTGCTCTTTGAGCATGGTTGTTTTCTTTAACAGGCTAGGTAACATCATCAGTGTAATTTTAGTGGCCCATGAGAATTTTTAGTTATTTATTTTTAGCCCACTTTTATTATTTTTATAAATAACTCAAAGTAGCGAACATACCCAATTAAGGAAATTAATTAATTAAGGGAACTAAGCCTCATGAGTCCATTCCCCATCCTTGGTTTGACATTTGGCTGAAAAAATTTAGTGGTGCACAGTGGGTGTAAATGTGGTCCATGGGCTACAGTGTGTCCACCTCTACTCAAACAGCCATTTCCCATCATTAGATGTACAGAAAGTTCCTAAACTCTAAGTTCCTTAATTTTCCATGCTTTCTGATTTAATATACTGTTGCATATATTATTATATCTTGGGAAGATGTAATAAATATTGTTCTTATTTTGCTTTAGAATGGCCCTAATTTTCTCTCTGTGTTGCTGTAAGGAATTATAGTTGACCAGGCCTTACTTCCCTGTTTTTGCACCAAGTATTGTTTCTAGAGACAATTTTGCCCCTATTTTAGCCACTTTTTCTTCAAAGAGAAATGCTGTGCCCTTTAATTCTATCATTTTGTGTTGCATGTTATGTACATGTATGCACACCTGGCCTTGCATTGTCTTGTCACTTCTCCTCCTGCACCTGGTTTTCCGACACTATTGGCTCTGTGCTGCTGCAAAAATAGAGATGACCACCAGATGGCAAAAAGCATATTTTATGTACTTCTTTTCTGACACCTAGTGGCCATCTGGAATTTTGCAATTCAGATCTAAAAATGCTTACTTTCTCAGAAAGAAGTTAACTCCTTGAGGTCAGCTAGAAACAGCAAACAAAAGAACGGAAAAATTATTTCATTCACATTCAAACCCAGGAAAAAAACTGGAGCATTGTATTGTGTTGAAATCTGCATTTTCTCCAAACTCTCAGCTCTAAAAATGTGTCGAAAAAAAGAGGTATATCACAAAAAGTCAATTCAGGAGAGAAAAAAAGGCTTCTGTTAGATAAAATCACTGATACAAGTTGCCCATTAGGAAGTGTTCATAGACAATGATCTAAAATGAAAGGAAATGCGTGCTAATATACATTTGGATTTTCCTGCTGACATATGGGGGAAAAATGCAAAGTGATGCAGAAATAATATTGAACTTCATTGCAGGAAAATGAACTTGAATTTTCCTTTTATTGAGGAACCTGAAGAAGGCCAAGACAGTCGCATGCCTCAGCCTTCTAAAATCCCCTCAAAGCCAAATCATTGTGTCATTACAGGCGGTCCTTGACTTACATTCATTCATTTAGTGACCATTCAAGATTACTACAGCACGACAAAAAGTGATTTGCAATTGATCCTCACGCCGACGACCCTTTTATAGCATCCCTTTGGTCGCATGATCAACATTTGGATGCTTGGCAACCAACCTGTATTTAGGATGCGTCCCAGGGGCCACGCGATCGCCAATTGCAACCGGCTTCCAACCAGCAAGGTCAATGGAAAAGCCAGATTTGTGTTAAGAACCACCTGATTCACTTAAGAACTGCAGTGATTCATTTAACAACCATGGCAAAAAAAGGTCAGAAAATCAGGCACAACACACTTTACCACCACCTTGCTTAGCAGTGGACATTCTGGCCTCGATTGTGGTCATAAGTTAAGGACCACCTGTATTTCTCCTAAAGTCAGGATACGGCAGTGAGAATTTCCTCAAAATGTACTTTTCTGGCAGTGAAAAGAAAATTCAGTAGGGCATCCCATTCACACATGCAGATCAACGCTCAAATCAGTTAGGCCCTTTCCTGTTCTGAATCTCTGGTCAAATGGGACTCAACCTAACAACCCATGTCCCAGATGGAGTCTGACCAAGTGTAACAATATTATAACTTAATTTTATTCCTTCTCAACAACGGCATTTCCTTGTTTGACTGGGAATGATGGGAGCTGCAGTTCTGCACGCATGGAGTTGGGAACTCCAATACATTGGTAAGTTTCTGCAAACACCGCCGGTATGTTTCAAACACCTGAGCATCCTCCCTTCCCTGCCAAAGCCCGTCCAGAATTCAGTTCCCAGGGCAGAGACTAACACACCCTCCCAAACAAGCACTGATTGACACTGAAGCCCAGGCTCTCTCTCAGCCCAAGCCACCTCACAGGGTTATTGTTGTGGGGAAAATAGGAGGAGAAAGGAGTTTTATGTGTATTTGCCACCCTGAGTTACTTATATAAAGTAGTAAAAAAATCTACAAATAAAGAAGTAAAATCTAACAAAAAATAAAAATCACAGATTTAGAAAACGCCACTGAGGTTCCCCAGCTCAGGAGAAGACTCGGAATTAAACCCTACCCAACAGAGGGGTATTCAGCCTCTAGTCGGACACATCTCATGAGCATCTTCAGATGCTCACCTGCCTCTCTGAATAATTGGCACCAATATGCACTGCTCTTATTTTTTCTAATCTTGGGTCCTGCACATTGAACCCTAGAGAGAGCGGGTTCTACTTGACCTTCATCCCTGTACTTTTCAAATATTTGAAGAGCGTGTCATCTCTCATTCTTTTCCTTCAATTTTATTCAATTTCTAGTCTCCTAATCATGGACTGCTTGGTGCTCTCTGAGCTTGGTTGCTTTCTTGCAGACATTTCATTACCCAACTATGTAACATCATCAGTGCTAGTCATTGTTCATAGCACTGACAAAGTTACCTAGTTGGATAATGAAAAGTGTACAAGAAAACAACTGAGAACTCAGAGAACAGCAAGGAAACCACAGTTCAACCCTGAACTATGAATATTCTTTGTTATCGGGAGTCTCCTAATCATTAATCTCCTTTGAACCCGTTCCAATTTGTCGGAACCCCCTTTTTTAAAATATGAGCTCCAAAACTGGACATAAAATTCAAGTGGGAGTTGACCAAGGCAAAATAGAGTGGCATGATCACTTCTCATGATTTAGAAACTATAGGTGGATGAAAGCAAAAATTACATTTCGCTTTTTTTTTATTTTGAAATAAATTGAACCAGATCATTTCCAAGTTCCTCTCCAAAAATCTCTGTTGTCACCAATTGGGAATTTCCTCATAATGCCAAAAATAGAAGGGATTTTCTTCAGGCATCCAGCTGAGGGCATGGCAAACTTAAATTCCCAAAATGATCAGTTCTCCCTCTCCCAGCTTTTATTATTTATGTTTTAAAGATGCATACATTGTACGTAGGGATTTATTTAAGACTGAGTCCAATCCACTGCTCCAGATATTCCTGTGGTTAATAATTCCACATGGAATTAAAAATGGCAGAAATCTTTTTGTGGCAGAATTCCAAGTATTATATTATCACATTTTGATTGTACATGCATGTGCGTGCGCATACATACAGTACACACACACTAGAATCAAATCTGTTAATTTTGTTCTATGCAAATTATTTTCTATGCTCAGAAAACAAGGGACTGAACTATTTAGCATTCTGTCTAGAACAAAATGTCCTTACTTCAGATTCTTATTTTGTAATGAAGCATCAAAATCAGAAAAGAGAAAGTGGATGAAAGAGAGATGGACTAAAAAAAGAAAAAGAGGGGGAGGAACATTCTCACTGTTCCTAACCATTACAGACTTTTTTTGAGATCAGTGTGTTTTCCAAGGGGAAAAGACTACTAGAATATTGTTTAAAAAACTGCTGGAAGTACCAGGTAGAAAAACATACTTACAGAACTTTGTTTAAAGGAAAAGAACAAGGCTATGGATGTTTTTTTTTGAAGCTGATGGTTATTTTGATTGACAGAGGTGGTAACCACAATCTGATATTTGCTTTTGATTTCCCTTCCCTTTTCTTTTTCTTTATTTCATATGGACACCCATCTCACCATCACAGTTCTGGGTAACAAACAGTTGAAAGGGAAGCAACAATATAAAACCTTAGAACACATGCGACCAAACTTAACATTCAAAGCAAAAATGGCAGCTAAGAGTAAAAGCAATATTGTGTAATATTAACCCACCCGGGCTTCGGTTCCCATCGCCAGGCATAGAACTAGATTTTCAGTGCCTTTTTGTTTGGGACTGATCTGAGCTCAGGTGGGTTTTTTTGTTCAGTCGCGCAGTCGTGTCCGACTCTTCGCGACCCCATGGACTGCATTACGCCAGGCCCCCCTGTCTT
>JANHZU010001416.1:168249-197684 GCA_032468055.1 Acrochordus granulatus | reverse complement strand
TTGACTGGTCTGATCTCCTTGCCATCCAAGGGACCCTCAAGAGTCTTCAAAGGCATCAATTCTTCGATGCTTAGCCTTCCTTATGATCCAGCTCTCACATCCATACATTACGACTGGGAAAACCATAGCCTTGACTATGCGGACCTCAAGTGGTAAGGTGTCCCAAAGTGCAGGTGCCATGACAGCAAAGGTATGCTTCCTGGATCCTGCCAGATGTCATTCTTTGGAAGTGACCCGAAGCATGCCCCTCCTGTCAGATTGAAAAAAGTTGGGACAGACCTTTGGAGAGAGGTGATCCTTTAAATATCCTGGACCTGTGCCATGACAGGCTTTATTGGTAACAACAACAGGCTTTATTGGTAACAACCAGTAACCAATGTACTTTACAATAATTTACTTTATTGGTAAATTGAATTGCATCTGGAAGCCTACTGGGAACTGCTGCACCTCACAAAGCAGTGTTGTAACATGGACAAATTAACAAATGCCCATAATTGTCCATGCTGCTGCTGTTGAATTCTGGACCAGTTGCAGTTTATAATTGAGTTGAGAGATGACCAAAGCATGAGTGATAATGTGCAGTGTCCCCCACTCCAGGAAAGGACAAAACTGATGCACATGGAGCGGTCCAAAAGTTCTTTGGCCATGGTTGCTGCCTACTCTCTGAACAGGAGCTATGAGTCCAGAAGGATCCCCAAATCTCACACCAGTCCAATCTGGAGTAATGAAGCTCCTCCTAGAACTAAGGATGGAACATCACTAGATCTTGGGATGTCCCTAAAAACATAGCCACTCGGTTTTCCTAGAGGTGGGCTGAAGACTGTTCTTCCTCATCTAAACCATACAGCTCCAGATATTCAAGGCATCATTGGTTAGCCCGGGGCAGAAATGGAAACTGAATCTCAACTGCTTTCTGTGATACCTTACTTCATGACACTGGATGATCTCACTTGGGGGCTGTATATAAGTATTAAATTAGAGTGTAGAGAATTTGAGCCCTTAGACACTCCACAATGCAGGAACTGTGGGCAACTCCTCTTATCAACACTTCCCAGAGGAAGATGGAGAACCAGCACAAAACTCTACCTCCCAGGTCAACTTCAAAGCCAATCTAGAAGGATACCATGATCAATGATATGAAAGGCCGCTAAAAGGTCAAGGAAAGCAAGTATGAATGCTATCCTATTCCTACCAAAGATCATCCACAAGTGCAGTTAATGCTATTTCGATCTCATGCCTGCTTGGGGGCTGAAATCTGAATCCATAAAAGACAGTAAAGTAGCTAAAAACAAAATTTTACAGCATGCAGTGCTTTTGTTTAGGCTGTTGGTAAATCAGTTATGTCCTTCCAGAGCCCTCCATTCCATTCCCACGGAGTCAGCAGAATGAGAGTGTATAAAGATCTGCAAGATGGTAGAAACAGCACCATGATCAAAGCCCCTCCCCTTTTGTGTATGTGCAGACAGCCCTGATTACCTCCTACTCCTATTTCTCTATTCTTCACACAATTGTCTGATTCCATTCCCGCGCTGCAAGCCTCAGTGGTTTTCTTTTGTCCTTCAGCAAACTTACTGACATCTCCTTTGACAGCATAGATAGTGCCATTTTGGATATCCAAAGAAGGCTTCACATAACAGACTCAACCCTAAAGCCAGTTTTAAAAAACACAGTACCTGCCTTAACAAAGCATATTATATCCACACAAATCAATTGTAATAAGCCTGGTTCACACAATTTAAATTATGGGTGAGTATTTAGACCTGGCTCTGAAATCTCTTTTGCAAGAAATGAGGAGACAGAATTTCTCTCTCTTCCTCTCTATTACTCTCATTCTACGACATGCATCTGCTCCAAGGGACCCCAAAATATGATATTTATCCATGAGGAACAGTGGATTCTTTGAATATACAAAACAAAACGAATGATTTTCTCCTCCTGGGGAGAACATGCTAATTAGCATGCTAGCATTTTATCTTCTGGAGTTTAATAGCATGGTATAGACTAGCAACCACAATATTTGTGTGTGTATGTGTGTGAGAGAGAGATTGAGAGAGAGAGGCTATGGTATGCCTTTCATGTAAAGTTCAATATCTCTCAGAGAGGCATGTTTATGTTTTAAATTTCCTCTTCTCATTAAAGGAATTAACAAGCCTCAGAATTAGTTCTGGACTGGGATAATTGGACTGAACAATTCTAGATAAGAAGGAAAGAAAGATGCCCATGACACAAGGTTCTTGATGGTTTCCTTAATCCCATGAGCCTTTATTAAGACATAGAATTGGACACATCTTTTTCCAGAAATGTGAGGATATAGATTACTGAGTTTCCCCTAATTATATCGTCAAATGGCACCAAATTAAGAATTATAGTACATGGATTCCCACTGCGTCTGTAACCTGTACACTCGCTAGGAAACCAGTACCCTTGAAATCAATGAGTCTTAAAAGCCAAGCTACACATGAACTGTCGATGAAACGTGGAAGTTGTTTAGCATTATGCCATGTGACAGCTGTTCTCACATGGCACGCTGTCCATGTGCTGTGCCTTATTGGGAGTTGGAGACGATTCTCTCAAAATCATCCTGTTCTTCTCAAAAAAAAAAAAGTCTGCATTAAGCTACAGAAACTTAGCCCAGCCAAGGTGTAATCCAAGTGCATGCTTGCCATATGACTGTTTGGTAATATGGAAAGAGATAATGCGGCATTGCCAAAGGTCAGACTAAAAGCACTGGATTTGTACACCAAAAGTACAATATGAGGTTGAATGAGGAGAGAGAAAAACTCCTGTCTGATATTGAGGAGTCACCTATAGACAGATTAGCAGTATTGAGCTAAGGGAATTTTAACTTTGACTTTCAATAAGAAGGTCTCATGTTTCTAAATAAGAAGGCTCCAGCTCATGTGAAATTCAAGTAGAAGGAACCTTCCTAAGGTAACTAAAATGTCTTGTTAGAGTTTTGCACAGTAGACCCCAAAGGTGTCTTGCTCAACCTTTGATAGTGCTCAAATTTAAAATCTAAGCTAGGTTACTTTTACTCTTGGCTGATTGTTGTGACTTAGTTAAATCAAACTAACCAAGCCAACTTCATCATTTTATGATCTGAAATACTGTACAAACCCAGAAAATAGGTTACTTACTAAACATGTTATGGTTTATTGCTGCAGTACAATAATACATCTGCTAAACAGTCTTGTAGATCTACCTCCTATATTATTTACACCAAGTGGCAAACGTGGCTCAAACTTGGCTGTTCTTCCAAAGCTAACTAGGAAAAGACCAGGTAAGAATTTAGATGGGAAGACTGCCCTAAAATGGCAAGGAAAAGATAGATTGGGAAAGTGTTTTTCTAAAAATATTCCCAAAGTAGACAACAGCAAAACAATTCAAAACTGCTTTCAAATGAATTACATAGACATTTAGTGAAACTTGACTCAAAGACGTCTTTATCTTTTTCTTCATGTTAACTTACAGTCTTTCTGCATAAATATGTGAAGGCACAATGTCATAAAACACCATTTGGATATAAAATATCAAATATTATGATATGATATTCCCCTACTCCCCCAAAACCCTACCTAAACTTTCATGGGCATCAGAAGCACTACAGCATGCTTAGTGATCATTGAAGTGAAATATTCTCTCATCCTCTGGATTAGATAACAAGATCCTCCCTCCATAAAACCACGAGGTCTCAGATCAAAAACCAACATTGTTTCAAAGAGTTTTAGCACCTATTCCTATAAACATCAGAAGGATGGAAAATAGAGATGGGGGAAGTAGAGGACAGGAGAGCAGTTGCTGAAGGAGCCCAGCCACCATTTTTGGAATGTGTTCTTGGGTTGCTGTCTGGTCAAAGTACATACAACTTGATATATACCTGTAGTAATTTCCAACCTTATACTCCAAACAATTTTGGGGTATCTAATCAGCATGTGAATTTCCCACGATGTCTCTTGGAGAGAACCATTAAAGGGCACTGTAGGAAATTCCACTGTCAGCAAGAGGAGGACCCAGAGCTGATAATCTTACTGGAATCACTGCTTCCTATTAGGATTTTATGGTACTTTGGATTTTCTATCCAAAACATATTCCAAAGTATCCAGAAACACAAACCTATCACCTGTGTGTAATCCTTGAAACTGTCACCCAATCCCAGGAAAAGATAATGGCTGCTTTAAGCTATTGCAGGTGCTATATTCATACTCCTCCATGATCAGAAACATAACTTGAAGAAGAATGGAACCCTGTTTCCTATCACTTCCAAGGCAATGGAAAGATGGGGAAATGGTCATCATCACAGAAGGTGCTTCTTTATCAGCCATTAAGGATTGTTTCTTCTTTTGGGTCAATATGTTTTGATGAATAAGCTTGTTTTTGCCTGCAAATATCAGAAGAGAGGGCGTGCAGTGGCGCAAGCATTTAAGATGCTGGGCTTGTCAGCTGGAAGGTTGGTAGCTTGAGATTGAGATCCAAGAACCACCGTGTAATGGAATGAGCCCCCATTGTCTGCCTAGCTCCTGCCAACCTAGCAGTTTGAAAGCATGTAAAAATGCAAGTAGATAAATAGGTATCACCTCTATGGGAAGGTAACAGTGTCCATACACCTCGGTGTATAATCATGCCAGCCACATGACCACGGAAGCATCTCTGGACAACACTGGCTTTTTGGCTATGAAACAGAGATTGTCACTGCCCCATAGAGTTGGCCACAACTGGCAGGGGAAACCTTTACCTTATTGAAAGAGAAAAACCAGGCCAACAGCCCTTTTAACTTAGCTTGCTGATTCACAAGAGCCAACCAAAGACATTTGGAGAACTCAGGGACAGGAGGCTGACAGCCCTTTATGATTCCCCAGCAACTTTATCTGCGATTCCCAGATATTATGTGTTATCTGTGATTCACAAAATAGACATCATTAAAACAAGAAGCCTTTGATAACTTGGTACTCCATGTGTTTGTCCACCTCTCTTTTAAAACCTTCTAAACTGGTGGTCACTGCCACAGGTGTCTGCAGAATCCAATCCTTTCATCAAAATGACACAAAGTGTATCACAAAACAAGTTCTGCCCCTTTTATTTGCATGTGTGATGTTATAATGCATAGACAGAAGGTGAAGTTCAGCATTGCCTCTTTCACTACTGCTTAAATGTCTTTGGCATCACACCTGGAAAAGCAATGACTTTAACTCATGAATTTTATAGGCCTTGAATTTTCCTGGACATAGTTTCAGTAGACAGTCTTGACTTGTGAGAGAAGAAAAACCCCTTGGTGAACTGTTTTCATGTTGTGCATGATTTATGTATCCTTATTGTGTCTTCACTTATTTGCTTTCACTCCAGACTAAAAAAGCTATAATTGCTGTAGTCTTACTCACTAAGAGATGCTTTTTCCCTTTAATAATTTGAGTTCCTAAAACACATCATTTATGGATGAGAAAAGATAATGAGGGAAATACCACCTAATTATTTGTTCAGGATGACAAAATGTCCAAAACTTCATGTACTGAATAAAATCGACATAGTGATAATTTCATCTCTTTCTGTCTTCTTTCTAATGGATGAACCTTGAGAAGCATTAATTGTCAAATCGGTTTCCAGAAAGACCTTGAAATGGATGCTCAGGCAACATTTTTTTTGGCAGAAAAAACCCTAGAATACAAATCCTAATTGGTGAGTGGGCATGCTAATCTAAGCTATCTGAGTTGCACAAAGGGCTCTTAAAATGAGCCATTCAGAAGAGTCATTATTTTAAAAAATGCAGTCCATTTACTCTTCTCAAAAAATAATTTCACCATCTCAAGAACGTTTGGTAAGTGGGAGATGAAACAACATTAAGGACTCAACTCCTGAAATTACATCTCAGTGCTCCTCTGTGGAAAACTGTTCTTATACTTTTCTGCTGTTCCATACAGAGTGCAAAAACCTAGCTCACCATTTCACTAAGCTGGAAGAGATTTTGCCAAGATTCGAGGCATGCCACGATGAACAATTTGGGCCATTATATGGCTTCATTTTTCACAATAATTTTCTCTTCCCCATTTTTTAGAGGAATAAGTGGATCTCTGGACTTTATAGGACCAAAAAGTGTGGTGTCGTTTTGCCCTACTACTGTTTTCAAAACGGACACATTTCCATCAAAATGTGTGTCATTTCCATCTCCACTGTTGTTGCTGTACAAGGATACAGATCAGAACTAAGTTTTTAAGAAAATGATGGCATGAACAGAGAAAACAAATGGCAGGCAAGAAGATGCAATTCCTTTCTGAAAGATTAGCTTCTCAGGCCACTGGGAAGCCAATAATGTTTGAAAGTCTCTTTAGGACCAAAGTGTTATAAGAACAAATAAAAAATTTAAAAGTTTGGTATGTGGCTCATACTGAATAGTATCTACAGGTGTATAAACCTTTATTGCTAGGGAAAGGGTTTAATATTAGATCAATAATATTGATATTATTAGGTAGATACTATTTTATCCAATCTCTTGTAGTTTCATTAGTTTAAGTAAATGCTTTGGGAAGATGACATTAATTGCCAGAAGCTCAGTTAGCAGCAGGATCCAGCTTTTTTTTTTAAAAAAAGAACATTTTTAGCATCATGATAAGTTTGAATACAAATGTATATAGGATAAATATATAGCATTAAGATACAGAATGGAATGATTGTGCTATGTCATCATATTAACCTGTGGCTTTTTGAGCACTGGAGACTCTCTTATTACTGTTTAAAATTATGGTTATGATTTTAGCCAAGGAAAAAAAGACTTTGAATCCCAAATATTAATTGAAATGAAATAAAAAGAGGAGGAGATATTGTGTGAGTTTTATTTGGGACAATTGAGATTTACTTTTACAAAGACATATTTTTATTATGCTTTATGTTTTATGTGCCTTCTGTGTCCTGGAATAACCAACACAACCCAAGTGTGCAGTCCGTACTGTCCATATGGCTTGTGTTGGCAACCAAGGCATTAAAACTAAAATACATTGTGAGTCCAAAACATACCTACACATTGCATACTTTTTACAATAACCCTGGGGCCTAGGAAATTGCTTTGTTAAAAGAGTAACAGCTGGAATTCCCAGAAAGCAACCATTGTGGGCCCCAAAGACACCCATGTCCTGTGAATATATGGCAATTCTAGCAATGCTCAATAAAATTCTAATTTTAGAACCTCAAATTCACCTTTCAGCTGTAGATTTTGGTGGAAATAGTCAGCAACATTCTTTACTTGAAATCCTGGTCTCCGAAAATGAGAGCTTAGGAGAAATCAGACTTCTAAATACAGATTGAGGGAAATATTCAGGAAATGTACAGCATATAGAGCAATATATATTGCAAAAAACATCTTCCTGGGGAGAAGATAAGGAACGGTTCTTGAAACAGATTCATTCATCTGTTCACATAAAGCCTGTTCTTTAATCCTAGGAAAACAGAATAACCCAGCAATTATCATTGGACTGCATGGAAGAACAGAGATTGAATTACAAATGCATCACAGAAGGTTTTTTTCAGGCTTTCCTCCCTGGGAATTACATACCAAGGCTGTTCAGCAAGAAGGAAAACCCCCAGATCTTAAATTGGCATCTCTATTCCTGGAATATTGTACACAATCTGTCAGGGAGCTTATTTTCATGCTGTCTATCAGAAGCCCAGAGAAAAAACACATCAGATTCTGAATCACTGAGACATGTGCTCATCTCTTCTTTTCACTCTACTATTACAGGCAATAGATCCTGGAGGAAAGGAACAGGTTCTCCATGTATACAAGTATGACATGCTCTATTGATGTGCTTCAGGGATCTCACTTTGAGATTTCTTCCCAGCTTACCTGGAACAACTGAACGTGGTTTATTGACAGAATGAGGCTGTTCATATCCTAAAGTCTTCCTCAAATCACATTTGACTCTAATGTTTCTGCATTGTTTTCTTGACAACAGTACAAACCTAGTTTGCCATTGCTTTCCTCTGACTCTTTTCTGACTTCCCAATCTAGTCTATAGCCCTGAAATGTCCTCAATGTCTCCCTTCCAAATTGTTATGGCCAAAATCTGGCTCACCAGATCACATTAAAGATACAACATAATTTTATTTTCATGCACACAAGCAATAATATACTGTAGTGTAATATTGGACCCCCCAGCAAAGTTTTGATACTTCCCTGAGTGGCATGAGCAAAAGCACAACCAGAGCTTATATACATTTAGCCCACTACATTGCAAAAGCAAGACAAAAAGAAAAAGGTAGACACAATGGAAATTAATAGAGTGATGCTGGTATATTTTATATAAACCCATCCACGTGACCTTATTATTGTTGATTCCTTCCTACTAAGTCAGCATACTAACCATACTATCTTTGAAGTATGAGGTTTGAGGTCAGTGAATAGAAACAATTTGGTTTACTGGGCTTTCTTGGCTAGGTCTTCTCCCTGTGGCCACTTGGGGTCATTTCAGCTTGCTATGAATAGTTTCTTACAAGGACACTTTAAGTTTTGGGAACATCTCAGAAGTTTGATAGTAAATGCAGCTTATGTGTATGTTGAGGAGGGTTTCTTTTACCATCACAAAACTCTGTCTAGTCTAGTTAGCTTTAGTCAAGACCAGTCAATGTCATTTCTGTGAAGGTTCACATCCTACTGCTATTTGACAGGTTGCAAGTTGGGGACAAAATTAATGTTTGAAGAAGGAATGACACTTTATTGGCAGAACAATTATTTTGTGTTCATGTATTTTGGGTTCAATCACATCATGGAATTATTAACTAAAACATTATATCAGCATAGAGGTGGAGAAGAACTACATTGGAGGAAAGACCTGGCAGCTAATTTGACAGAGCTTCAATAGGTGGTAGATTCTTAGGGAAAAATCAAAATGATACTTTGCCTCTATAACCCAGAGCAGATGTCAGCTAAGACCAAACTTATTAGCAGACCAGGGTTTCTCAACCTTAGCAACATCAAGATGTATGGACTTCAATTCCCAGAATTCCCCAGGCAGCATGGGAGTTAACAAGATAAACGCCTTGGAGGACATTCCATAAAAGGTCTAGCAATATACATTTTGCCTTAAGGAGAACAAATGAGGGCAGAAAGAAAAAAGCTCTGCTGCATCTGAAAACAGTCAACCAGTGACAACCAAAATGTTAGCAGGAAAGATATATGGGAGTACACAATCTTTTTGTAGAACCTGCACAACAGCACAATGAAGGGAATGGTCAATTTATGGTTAAAAAAATGTATGAAGTGAATCAAGGACATTTTGCTGCTTAAAATAGGGTTCATGTGCCTTCTCAGCCAGGACTTCAGCTTAAAGAGATTTGCCGTATCATTCAGACACAGATTCTTGTTTTGTTTATTCTAGTCCTGTCATTTAACAAGAAAGGTTGTCGTCTTAGACAACAAACTCTTGGTAGTGTACAGAAAATCATGTTGGCAACTCCTAGGAATTGTTTCCATTGGTACACCAAGCAATGTGTTCTACGTCTGAGATGCATCCTCCTAAATGTACATCCTGCCATCAGGGACAACATGAGATGCTATTCCATTCTATCATTGAAATAAGATTCAATTACAAGTCTAGACAGTTTTGGTAAGCAGTCCCTCTGTGTGTGTGTGTAATCTTGTCCTTTGCTCCTGGCAATAAAATGTCTGGAGTTAGGTCTAACCATTCCAAGATGGTTACTGTCTGGTGTCAACAGTTTCCTTTTGCTGTATAACAGGACCTAGGGTGTGCATTTCTTGGCCCTGATTGCCCAGTGATAGCTCTGAGTCCTGTTGTCCATTTGACAACAGTTGCCCAGAAATGCAAACACCTGATGTTGTCTTTGTTGACCTAGATGATGACAGATCAGTTATAGGATTCTTTTTCTGTTTTCTCACCATATTAAAGGGGTTGACGGATACACTTAGTCTACTTCTTCTGCTAAGACCTATCTGGCATGGCTGACCCATCTGGTAGAATACATTACCAGCAACATAACTCTCAAGCTCATCAGAGCATTACAAACCCATACCCATAATAAGGGAGTATTCATGGAGAGGGCTTTTTGTTTGTCTCACAGTCAACCAGATGTTTATTATTATTATTATTTTAATATTATTTATTCAATTTATATGCCACCCACTTGCTGCAAGCAACTCAGTTTAGACTGAATTTGGCATTTTTGTCCACTTATCAAGTCCTTCCCAAGGACCTGGGATTGGTAGATGTTGTTCTTTCATGGTGTTAAAGATAAAGTTGCAGGATGTAAGCTGTTCTGAGTAATGCTGCCTTTTGCAATTGACAGATGGTGATTCTGTCAATGCCAATGGTGTTCAAGTGATGCTCCAGTTGTTTTGGGACAGTACCCAAGGCATCTGTTACTGTTGGTACCACATTTGCTTTCTTTTGTCATCGTCATTCTATTTCTATTTGCAGGTCTTTGTATTTTGTTATTTTCTCCAGTTTTTCTCTTTTATTCTGCTGTTTCCAGGTTCTGCCACTATACAGATCATTTTTTGTTACTGTTGTTATTATTAGCATTCTCTCCTCCTCCTCCTCTTCAAAAGTTATTTTGAATTCCCAGCAGCACTAAAACATTGTTGCTAAATCCTTTTAAAGATTTTCAAGGGCTTTATAAGAGACTTTTCTAATCTTTGATGCAATGGGCCAAATCCCTGTCAACTGTCAGATAAAATGAGACCTCAGCTTGTAATATTCCCTTTGTCTTTGACTGTAGGTAAAAACTGATTTAAGGTATAAAAGGGGAGAATAGCAAAGAAGTGCAAATATCCCAAAGGAAAGAACTTTTGGTAAAAATAAACCTTGGATCATGGCCCAGGAGATCAGCAAGAGCTGACATGATCCAAAAAAGCTGCCATTCTGTCCAGTGAATTACTGATACTGATTGGCAAACAACTCTTCAGGAATATGAACAAGGATCTTAATGTTGGATGGGGACCTTCCATATCTCAAGCACATATTGTACACTGTGGACTTCTTGGTGTTATCTGGGCTTGGTTTTTTGTTTGCAGATGTTTTATTACCCAACTAAGTCACATTATCATCGGTCCGCAAGTACACAACCAAGAACTCCACAATTTAACCCGAACTACAGATATTCTCTTCCATTTGTACCATGAATCCACAGATTCCCCTAATTGCTACCACAACTTGAAATTGATAGATTCCAACCATTCGCATTCTGCAAACCACTGGCTTAAAACAGCGTGCCAGAAAGTTTAAAACATCTTGCTCCAGAGCTCATTTGCAAAGGGACAATGATTTTTCCTTTTTGCAAGCATTCTTCTTACTGTGAAATTCTTCTTGTTCTCTGAACATGGTTGTTTGCTTGCAGGCATTTCCTTACCCAACTAACATCATCAGTACTTATCAGAGTATCCTGTCTCCAATCTCCATCTTTTCTGCAGGTTCATTTACTTGAAAACTTCTTAAAAAGTATTTGTGGGGAAGATATGCTTTACTCATAATAAACAGTAGTGTGTCACTTGTCTTAACCTCTACAGGGAGGAAGACAGGGTTTAAAAGGAAGAGTGAAGTGAGATTCCCTACAATCTCCAACTCTAGTCTTCAATATTCCCCCTGTAAAGCTGAATTTGTATCAGTTCTAGTTACACTGCAGCTGAATTGGATTGGCTCAGCTCCCAAAGACATAACTATGGGCAAACCATCAGTAGGGGAATGGCACAAAGTGGCTTTGTGGAAATGTCCATATACAGATATTGATGTCTTTCCTTTTCCTTCAGAAGATTTAGTGAAAGGCAAACCATCCCAGTCTCAGGATAACCAAGAGGTTAATACATTTCAGACTAAGTACAATATAAAAACATCTAGATTCCAAAGTGCCTGGAAGCCATAAGTACTTAATGTTCCCAATACTATGAGCAAAACAACCAAACCAGCATGATTAAGAATAGAGAGATTTGTCTCTAGCACATTATTGGAGGAAAGGGTAAAAAAATTACATCTTGCTGTAAGTAAAATGTTGGTTGCTAAAACTTATAGAAGATGATCAGTAGACTCATTAATAAATATTAATGAGTCAAATTAGATGAAGGCCTTGCATCTACTCTTAAAGCAGGAGGGAGTTATGAGAGAAGAAAGTAACATCACCTGTTTCTCTTTTTCTCTTGATTTACTCAAATTAATCTGAGATGAAGTTTTTATCAGTCTCATTCATCTATCTCTTTTTCTTCTGTTTTCTCCCTAGAGTCCTCTATCTCTTACCTATTTTAGCTCAGTTTGGATTAAAAAAAGTTGCTTTCATACAGAGAAGACAATTGATTTGTCTTCAACAAATCAATTTGTTGAATTGATCATTTGGTTCAATTCAACAAACCAATGTGAGGAATCAAACTGCTGAAATATGTCAAACTGAATTATCCCAAGGGGGATTTGCATCACTTTCACATCTATCCATGCAGCCTTGTCTGATACATTGCTTTGATTATGTGCCATCAAATCATTATTGACTCTTAGCGGAGTTGGGAAATATTTATCGATCTACTGACCAGATTTTATTTTGGACCATTTTCAGAAGCATCGTGAACCAATGAGTGGGACCCTAGAAATCCAAAATACTATTTGTAATCAAATCTCCTTCTAGCTGGTGAATAATATCAGAGATGATTCTCATTCATAAAGCTTGTTTCTACAACTCTGAGCTAAAAACAGCTTCTTTAAAAAAACACACTTACACAGTGATTTCATTCTGGGTCACTGGCAGTGTTTTTTCTTATGAAGCACAGGAGCTTTATCTGACATTCCTGACAATAGCTGTAGTATGGGAGATGTCAGTAGGAAACAATTGCTTTGCATTGTTTGGACTACAATATTTTCTAGTAGAATAATAAAGACAGCTATTTCTGTCAGAGGAGGAAGAAAGTGAACTTAAATCTGTTCCATACTTTTATATTTTGAATGCCTCCAAATCTTTTCCAAAAAAGCATGATATTTTCACTGTAATCGGGAGTGCTGAGCCTTCTCTTCTTTTGCATTTCCACTGAATTGTATTATTAATAAAGGGTTCGTATTAATAAAGCTGGTGAAATTAGAAGATGTGGAGAATAATTTGGAGAAATTAGAAGATGTGCCCTTGTGATGTTGACCAGAAGGGCAGCATTTCATGTGCAAATAACATGGCACATCTTCCCAAAGAGAACTGTAGGCATGTCTTGCGGCTTCTAAAGCAACAGAAATCTCTCAATTTCTCCTTGGTTTAATGTCTATGAATATTCTCATTAATCCAGGTCATGATCTGTTGTAAAAATTGCAAACCTTTGCAAAGTTTCTTAAAAAAACAACTGGACTTTAATTACAAGATGTTATTGGAGACATTTCATTTTCTGTCTCCTTGGTTCTTTCCATCCTGACCAGAATTGGGAGGGGGAGGTTCTCCTGGGAAAACTACCATGTTTCTCTTCGTTTTGTTTTTAGCAAAAACCTGTAACCAGTAATTTGACTCTCATTAAAAAAAGCCTGAAGGGATTCACAGAACCTGATATGGACCAAACCCATGTTCCTGTTCCCGCGAAGATTGCAAGCAACTTGCTGAAAGTGTCTCCCTAGCAACCTAGATATCTTAAATTGCTTTCTCCACCCACGCTGTCTTTCTCTTCTTGATCCAGGGATTTCCCTGCCTGCATGCACTCGCCTCTATCTCCCTTTGTTTCTTGGGTTTCTCTCAAATCCTATTGATAGACTTGTTACCAGGGCAACAATGAGAAGAGCATGTTCCAATCTATTCCAGACTAGTCCAATGATTTACTTTAAGGGAGTTTCAAGGCTGACTTCTGGAAGATCACAAGATATAGCAAGGAATCTTCCCTGGACCAGAAAGAAAGAGCTGGAAAATTAGGTTTCCAGTGTATCATTTCTGATGATGAACTAGCAACCATGAATGACTTGTGTCGAGCTTTCATGTAGACTGAGACTACTTAGGTTATCTCAGTGGGTAACTACACTAGGAAGTAGATGATGAGATTGTAGTCTTGCCGACCATAGTTTTGAGCAACTTTTCACAAATCCCTCCTGGACTTTCTCTTCAAGTTGAAAGCTTGTAGGGTACTATTTGGCAATATTTGGCAGGTTCTTCTGGGTCATTCTCTCAAAAAATGGTGCTGACCAGAACCATCTGTCTAGAAGATGGCAATGAAGAACCATTTTTCAAATCTAAATCCTCTGGCCTTTGGTGTCCTACAGGATTCAAACTGACCCTTATGCTATTTAACAAAAATACACTATCTAGGGTCCCAAGATCATATCTGGTACTCAAAAACCTAAGTTGCAGCCTTCATAGCAACAACACTCCTCTGCAAAAAAGTTCCCAATTGTAATTTTTCATGTGACAGAGGAGGAAAATTACTAAACACCCAGACAGTAATCTTATTTTCATATTTGATTTTATTTAGAAGTAAACACAATATCAGCTGGTTTAAATTTCTTTCTGGGTCCAGTCTACTACTCTTTGGACTACATCCTTTGATACATCATTATCCTCAAGCCAAAAAACACCCTAAACATCTATCTGTAACTGCAGGAAAAAAATCAGTTTGTTTAATTAAGAGAGCAACAATATGCTTATGATACCCAGTGTGACTCCTTCTTCCTATCTAACTCAAAGGAAATAGTTGATTCCTTTATCATCGCCTAAAGTCAATAATGAAGGGGAATGAGCAAAAATTAAATTCTGATAAACTGGAGATGTTGATAGTCAGTAGAAATACAAATGGTGGAACTAGATCTGGCCTATCTGGAAGAGATTCAACTCCCTCTGAAAAATAAGATTAGTCTAGGAACTCTGTTTGATACCTCCTCCCCCATTTAATTTTCAAACTATAATAGTGGCATGCATTATGTTTTTCCAACAAATAAACGAGGTCTGATTGCTTTGGATATAGTTGGATTTGACAAAGGATAGCCATGTCTTGATTACAACATACAACTAATGTAAAAATATGTATGGATGGATAAAGTAAAGGTTTCCTTGCTAGTCGTGACCACTCCAGGGGATGGTGCTCATCTCTATTTCCAAGCTGAAGAGCCAGCATTCATCCAAAGACACTTCTGTGGTCATGTGGCCAGCATGACCAGATGCGAAAGGTGCACAGATGCTGTTACCTTTTCCACTAAAGTAGGTGGTACCTATTTATCTACTCACATTTGCATGCTTTTGAACTGGTAGGTTGGCAGGAGCTGAGGCAAACAACAGGAGCTCACCCGGTTGCACAGCAGCGCCAGCGTCAAACTGGTACTCATATAATGGTTAGTAGTTGCCATATCCTCACATCTGATTTCCCTTTCCACCCCAGCCTCCACACATTCAGTTGAGAATTTTGTACAGGCTTGAATATGAGAATAATTCTGTATCAATCCAGGATCTCTGAACTGTACACAAAGTTGTATTAAATAGGGCTACAAGAGATTTCCAGTTTGGGAATGCTCTTTGATCTGGTCTGTAACTGTCACAGGATTTGCAGATAAACCCTGTGACAAGAGGAATGTTTGCACAGTTATAACTAGTGTGACAACTTGACTCTTCCTGAATCAGTTGAACAAGTTTTGGCTGCATCCTCTGTTGACTACAGTAACGTGCTTTATGTACAGCTGCCCTTCAAAAATGTCTGGAAATTGTGACTGGTACAAAATTGGTGCACAGAAAGGTTCAGGGACATGTAATACCTGTGTTGAATGAACTGTACTGGTTGCTAATTGCTTACTCACATAGTTTAAGGTGCTGGTGTTCATATTTAAAACTTTAAATGCCGCAGGGCTATAACTTCCACTGTGAGCCTCAAATCAGCAAAGAAACTTTGGATATTCTTCTCATAGCCAGAAGGTCATCTGGCAAATGGGAGGACATTCTCCAATGTGATTCTCAACCTGTGAACTAAGGAAGTACAATGTATCCCTCTGGTCTCAGTATTTCCAAAAATGACAACACATCATGTCCAGCAAACTTTTACAATGTTAGCTGAATTGACCGAGTTCAATTTTATTTCTGATTTTAATGGAGTCTTCCTTTCATCATATGCAAACTTTTTTCAGTTGTTGTAAGCCACCTAGATTGTTGATTGGACAGAAGACTGAAACAAAATATTCCCACATATAGATCCTTTCCAAAGCTCTTCACTTCCTGTGATTAACTCAGAGACAGCAAGAGCTGAGCAACCATAATAAATGTAAGTACCGTGAACAATCCCATCTGCTGCCAGTTTCCAGCCTTCATATGTTGGCAAAAGTATGAGCAGAACTTCTGAAAACTGGACATTATTTCAGTTGTATCACTTGCAGTAGGGGTAGGGAGATACATGATCATACAAATGAATACAGTATGCGCACAGAGTGGTGGAATGTGGCACAATGGTTAAGATGTACCAGGAGAAGAAGCATCGATTCCATGGAAGCAAACTTTGGCTCAGTCACTCTCTCTCTCTGTCCAACTTGCCTCATAGGGCTTTGTAGTGGGAAACAGGAAGCTATATTACGTCCTGGAAGAATGGCAAGATATAATGCATAGATATGAACAAGATATAAAGTATGGTGAAATGGTGAAGGTGTTTGCTGAGTTCCTAATCATGGAAGGCCCCTGAGTAACTTGCACCAGTCATTCTATTTCAGCCGCTGTTACTCAGAGGGAGAAGTTACTGAATAAAAGGCAGGATATAAATTGAATCAAATACATAAATCATCTAACAAAGAATAATGGACCTTTCACTTTGTGCTACCACCAGGACAATTTCACATCGTCTTTACCCTCACTCGATTTTATCTTCTGCTTCGTGCCTTCATTCTCCTTACGCCAGATGCAATTTTGAACATGGAACCCTAGTTTGCATCTATGCTAGATTCCATTTGGCTTGGGTTGTTGTGCTCTGTTGCACATAGCCCTGTGAGTTTCAGGTCGAAAAATCTGTAGTAAGAGGAGCGGGGAAGAAAACAAAAGAAAAGAAGATAGAGAAGACTGAGAGAGGCCATCAAGGTGAACGGAGGGGAAGCAAATGGAAGAAAGTAAACTAATGCTGATGAGGCCCCACATAGCCACCTCTCTGGCATGAGAGCCTCTCACACTGTGAGCCAGGAGCTTCTTTTGAATTTGGCAGCATTTTAAGAACAGGCAGACACACGCCAAGAGGGTGCAGTCTCTGCTCTGACACGGAGCAGGTTGGAATTAAGCCAGGTTTGAGCTGAAGCATACGTCTTATCATAGGGAAGTTTCTGGCCTGTCAGCATTACTTCTCCTCCAACATGTCTGATCTTGTCAAAAGTATCACTATTGCAAAGAAGCATAGAGTCATCTGGTGAAGGACAAGCATCAAGGTGCCCATGGACACTTTCCTGGATGCCTATCAGGCTCCTGCACCTGCCTTTTTTAAAAACATTGTTATGTTGTTGTTTTAAGATGGACACAGTGCAAAGTGAATCAACTACTCCGACTTTCCCAAAATGCCTCTGAAATCCGTATCCTTCAGAAGCAGTCTTTGGAAATAAAAACAAGGAATAGTTGCAACACAGCATTAGTGGAAATGGATGTCACTTGCCAGAGAAAAAGAGAAATGTAAATTGGGTGATACAGAACATCCTGAGGAGCATTAGCAGGGAGTAATCACACCCATTTACCTTCTAACAAACTGATATGTTCTAAACAAGCATGCTGGCCATGGTAGCATTTCTGAAAAATTTCAAGTCTTCCACCAAGATAGCTATTTTTTGACAAAACATAAAATATGCCCATCAGTCCCAGTAATTTGACTGTTGCTAATTTGACTTGTCTACCACCTGGAAATTTGGTCACATGTTTAGCCATAATCTGCATCATCACAGTTTTTTATTTATTTGTATCCCACCTTTATTATTTTTTAAGAAAGTCAAGGTAGTGAACATACTTAATACCCCTTCTTCTTCCTATTTTCCCCACAACAACCTTATGAGGAAGGTTGGGTTGAGAATGACTGACCCAAGACTGACCCACCCATGGCCAGTGTGGGTTGCCTTCTCCAACTCCACTCTCCACCACTGTGTGTGCTTATTGTATTCATTTATATGAATATAATCTCCCTATCCCTGCTGCACTGGATATCACTGAAATAATGTTCACAGTTTTCAGTGATGCTGAAATAAAGGTTCTCTTCACATTTTACCAACATATGAAGACTAGAAACTGGCAGAAATGGGATTGATCATGCTGGTCACACCTATTATGGTTGCCCAACTTTTACTCTCTCTGATGTAATCACAGAAAGTGAAGCTTTCATGCCTAAGGCAGGATTAGAACTCAATCTCCTGATGGTTGGCCCAAAGTCATCAATTTGGCTTTCATGCCTAAGACAGGACTAGAACTCACCATCTCCTGGTTTCTAGGCAAGCACCTTAGCCACTAGACCAAACTGATTCACTTGTACAACTAATCATCATCCCCCTACAGATATTTTACAATGGTGATTGTGTGTCTACCTAACAAATTCTTCATCATTCTAAAATTACCCATCTATTTCAGTGGTTTGTCACAGGATTTTTTTTTAATGAAGAGAACTTGTTCTTCTCCCTACAATCTTTTGAAAAACACAAATAATATGGAAACCCTGAACTCAAGGTCATTCATTTGGGGATAAAAAGAACTATTTACTAATCTGAATAAATTGCTGGAGGAAATGATTAACTATCTTTAAAGAATTAATTAAAACATCCCCTGTAAGATGCACCATTCTTTTATCCTTTGTTTGCTTCTTTTAGGATTTGTGAAATCCTGTGAAATCCTTCATTTGAAATTCTGTTAGATTTTTTGCCTAAAGGACAATCTTCACATTTGCTTCAGAGTTTGCTTTAAGTGAAATCTGGGGGCCATGAAAAATCTCTAAAAATGAAAAGTAGATGTAGGATGAAAAAGAACATTCAGAGTTTCATTTATTTCAGAAATAGGCTTCAGTTCCTATTTCTGCTTGTGATCAGTATATGACAACAGCTACCACTCTATTCACAGTCCATAATATTCAGATAATTTGTGCAAATCCATGATCAATTTGCTAGGAAGGAGGGTAAATTGAATTTAGAGCTTCATTTAGTTTATGGATTATTTTACTTATCTTTACTTCGACATTCTCTTTGGTAATAATAAGTCCAGTACTGCTGCCCATGAAATGGAACATCATGTCCAGTGATGCTCAAATGTAAACTCACAGTCATGTTGATGCAGTTTTAAAAACACATGTTCTGAAGCAGGACTCTCTGCTACAAAAGGTACAATATTGTGATGAAATATGAACTTAGCCCTGGGAACAGGGAAGGGATGAACAAACTGTTACAGGACAAGGGGGTTCAGAAAAGATTGCTGGGAAAGAAGAAAATATGAGAAAAAAATGACATAACCTTGCATTGATTTTGTTTAAGAGATTTTATTATTTTCTCTGACAACAATAAAGACCATTCTTGGAATTCCTGCTGTGCCTATTTGTTGAGCTGGCCTATCTTGAGGACTGGCAAACATGTTAGGCAACAGATCACATTCATGTAAATGTAAAACCTTGGAAGTGGGCAATTGCAGGAGACCTAAGCTACCTATCATTTTGTCTGTCAAAGAACATTGCAACTCTCTGCTGTGTAAAATCATACAAAGTCACATGAAACAGCTAAATGACAACCTATTTTTTGCCTGCAGATCATCATGAAGAGAGGAAGCTGGTTTTTGAAGATGGAACACTAAGAACCTTCTTTGGAAAATCAGTAGTTGCCTTGTTTTTAATTGTTGTTTGCAGAATATGATTTTTTTCATGGACCAGATATGGATAATTCTCCATAATTTACAAAGAGTAATAGTAGAGTCTTCCAAATGCTAATAAATAGGGATACACACAAGCCAAGGCTTGTTTGTTTTTTTTAATCTGAACAGTCTAATCCTAATTTGTGTGCTTCTTTGAACTGTTTTCTCCCATCTTTAATAATTCCCTATGTAAGTGAAACACAGTGGTTGAATCTGCTGTGTGTATGCTACACTTCTGGAAAAAGTTTCTTCATTCCTGCATCCAACTGGATATGTTTATACGTGCAGCTGAAAAGAGGACACATTGACAATTCCTTGCCATTAAATAAATTTGCACTCCCAATTTGGAAATAGGTAATTATTTTTAGCTTTTCTCAGAAAATGCAGAAATGTCTGTCACTGGCCTTGAGCCTACACCAATTAATCTCAAGTATAAGTCACTATAGAAATTGCTACTGATAAAAAAAATGCTTCCTGGATGCCAGTTTCGTGCATCAATGCTCACATTCAGAGTTAGAGTACAACTGGATGATTCGAGCAAAGGGAAGTCAGCAAATGCAGTGATATTTATTTTTCATATTTATTTGCCACCGATCTCAAGAGCCTATGGGTGCTTGGAACACAAAAGAATGAAGCACAGTAAAAAGATGGTTGTCATTCTGACTGGGCAACAATAAACATGCGTGCTAGAATGAGAACTAACATGCACTTCAAGTCAGAAAATGCCACTTTTCCAGAAATATAAACAACAGATTCAAAGAAGGATATTTAGGATGGTGAAATTTCTTTCCCTACCATTGAAGTTTTACTTGTTATTCTTAATTCCACTATAAAGCTATTTCTAAAATCAAGAAAATCAGGAATTGCTGCAAAAAATAAAAAGAGGATTTGTTCCCCCCAATATTCAAGCTTCCTTGGATTTCTGGTCTAACTTTACACATATTTCCTCAACATTCAGATTCTGAGCTCTAGTTCAAGTGAAACCATTGGTGCTGAGTGAGTCAAACCTATTGTTTTCATCTGCTTTCAAAAGCTCAAAGCCAAAGAACTTCACAATTTTTCACCAAAATGGTGAAACTGCTAACAAATTCTTCCCCTTTCTAACAGTTATGAAGCAGTTCTTGAAACTTGTTTGCTTATTTATTGAAAGTGTTTTATCAGGGGCCAGGTTCACAAGAGGCCTTATGTTCATTTTAATCAATCAAATAAATCCATTTTTATATCATTTCATTCACAACTCTTGCCAGCTTATACATTTGAATGAAAAACAACAAAGTAGTAACAGTAAGATTGAGAATATAGGAGAAGGAGGAGGATGCAATCATAATATCCAATGGTCTGGGAGGACAATAGGCAAACTCAGTCACAGATCTAAGGCAGAAATCCACTACCAGAGAGTGGACCACATTCCATCCTATCCAAGAATTGGTGGGAAAGCTAAGTTTTTAAAGCTTTAAGAAAGCACAACAGGATCAGGCCACGCAATTCCAGGGGGGACGCTGTTCCACAGGGAAAATGACAGCCAGAGAGAAGTCCTTCAAGATGGTGCAGTTTTACTGATGGGGTCTAGACTGCATCATGATTAGCTGAAATAAAAGGGTAACTCTTAGCCAGCTTTGTCATTCAGTCCAATAAAGTTTGAACCAGACAAGAATGAGCTGAGAATGATGAGAACGGAGGGCGTCCACATACCCTAACGCTGTTTCATTCCCTGTTGTGATCCTTTGTCAATTCCCAGGAATGTACAAAGAGGAGGAATTATTTAAAAGAGGAAAACTTAAGAACCAAAGAAAAATCAAACTGGCTTAACAGAATTGGAGGTTAGGAAGAATGTATATATACTGTCAATCTGGAGGAGGAATTTCCAATCTGAGTAATTCCTCACATTGTAATTGCTTCTTTCAAGGAACAGTCAAAAGTGGGCAATATTCAGTACAACTCTTGACATTTCAGCCCCTTTGACTTCCTTCTCTGTATCACCAGAGGCATATTTATAATCTCAAGGGTCCATTTGACCTCTTTGCATAAAAAGTGCCTTGGTAAAATAAATGTTACATACCCCAAGGAAATAAGTTCAATTCAGCATGAGGTCATCCAGAGACTTCTTAAAGGTCAGACGTTTTCATAATCATAAAATATGACTAATTGACAGAAAATGAACAGAGCAAAAATCCGACCCGCCTTTTTCTAATTAAAGGAAACAATAAAGCTTGCTTGTATCATATATTGCCTGAGCCTCTCATCATATTAGTCAACTGACAAAATCAAGATAAAAACTGAGCTAGGGAAAATTGAGAAGAACATGTAGAATCACAGTATGCTGCACTAAGAGGTTACTTAGACCTCTACACAATACAGGAAGTCTGCTTAAATTAGCCTAAGTGATGGCTTCCAGCTTCCAAAAGCACACATGTAGTGAAGGGGACCCACCATATCTCTGACCTAACAGGTTCTTCTGTTGAATTAAATTTGTTGCCAGGATGCTTTATTAACATTTAATTTTGCAATACCTAAAATCTATTATTCCATAAACTGTATTACGTTTCTTCAGTCTGAATTCATTTCAGGCACTTGCTGACTGCTGTCCTCTTCAGATGACTTTCCACAAGGTCAAATGCCCAACTCATTCTGTTTGTCTTCATAAGATTATTTTATTTTTTAATCATTTCAGTTACTCTTCTGTTAACTTATTCCAATTGACTTTCAACATCCGAAGCTCTGAAGGAGCATATGATATGAATACATCATATGAATATGATGTATTCAGGAAAAGGCTTCAAAAATGTTCAAACTTTTCCATAAAATCTCCTCAATCTTTCTCTCTGAAGTATAGGATATATGTTTCTTGCTATAATAGCAACTATCACTGGAACTTTTTACATACTTGATCCCAAAACAACCCGATTGAACGTACATTGAAAAACACCTTTTAAAAAGGAAGATTGCCCCAAAAGTCCTATGACTTTTTATACAATTAGGCAATTTTATAAACAAAGATCTAGCATCCCTGTAAAATTAATCCCACTTAACTGGAAGAAAAAGTACTGTCACTTGTTACTTTTGCCATTCTAGGTCATGGGAAAACAGATCTCAGTTTTTCCAAATCTCAGTCTGGATGCAAACATCAAGCTGGACTAGATGAATCTGGAGTAATTTGGATAAGATTGGACTGCTTCTGGTATTCCTTATGGGGCCTTGAACTGAATGGGGTTTCTTTGCCCTTTGTGAATTATTAATTAGTGTTTTACACAAGAGTGTTAAGCTATGTGATTCTTCCTCACCTGCCCAAGCATATCAAAGGGACACTTTCCAGGAGCAAATTTACTGTTGCATAAAGTAGTTCTCTACTTCAAATTTCATCATGCTGTTTCCTTTTATTTCCACCATGCCACTTCTTTTGCATATAAACTCTGCATGTTTCAGACTATTTTGAATTTTAATTATGCAGGATAACAGCAATAGAGCAGTAGCTGTTTTTGTAAGGGGAAATTAGGATTCAGGTATGGAAGCCTTAATGAGAAGCAAGGCCAATCCTGCAGGTCTCTATGAGAAGAGGAAATGGAACTATAAAACTAGATATTTTGTAGCAGAAATCTTTTTTTTAATTCAAAGTCCTGCTGCATCTTCAGAGTGGTAGAGGATTGACCAGCTAATGCAGTTAAGGAATGTTAAATCTGGATTTGGGAGTTCCCATTTCAGATGGAAATGAATATTACTTAATTCACTTTAATATATATGGAGTAATCCCTTCCTGTATTTGAGAAAAACAAGTTCCTGCTTAAGTTGCTGACATAATTTGTGGACTTCAGTAGGACTTTTTCCCATTCTTTCTACTATTTTTTATTGAATTGGAGGAAAGAAAATTTGCTTCAGAATTTCCTTCAGTTTCCTTTGAAGACATAGTGTGGAGCTCAAATCACAAGGTGGCCATTGGAGATATATGAACTTCTCCTCTGCTATTGTAGAAACCTTACTTTAAGTGGTCTCCAATCTCTTTGGCTTCCCAATCTTGAACTACATTCCAAGGGTGGACTTTGGGAGGACCCCAAACCCCTCTGGATCTTTCCAGTGTGGGCTACCTAGGAACCTATCAAGTAGGATTTGCCAAAGTGGCCAATATTAACCCTGAAGTTCAATGGGACCATCTATTATTGTAGTTGGTCATACAGTCAGCCAGATTTTAGGCTGGATGTAGCATTTTTATCCATCTACTGAGTCCTTCCCAAGGACCAGGGATAGGCAGGTAGTATTGGATGGTGTTAAAGATATCATTGCAGGATGTAAGCTGTTCCAAGTAAAGCTTGGAACTTTTTGCAATTGACTTATGGTAATTTTGTCAGCACTGTTGGTGTTCAAATGGTACTCCAGATGTTTTAGGATGGCATCCAAGACACCTATTACTATTGGCACCACCTTGCTTTCTTTTGCCATAGTCTTTCTACTGCTGTTGTTATCGTGATTATTTGTAGTACAGTACTTTTAATATTAAATTATTTTAAAGTCGTATTTATTAGATTATTTTCAAATAATAAATATATGGGGTCAATGAATAATCTGAAACTTCATGAAGGGGTCAGTGAGCTAAAGAATCCTTACTACAGAATGATGTAAAGTAGGAGCATTTTCCTCTACCTCCATCAATAAAATAAGCTCAAAAGTACCAAAGAAAGCACATGGAAAAGTACTCATAGATAAGGTAAAAAGCAAACCCTTTCACCAGAGAAGTGTTTTAAAAAAAAGAAATTACAAGACAGATTTCAACAGAGTATTAACCCCAAAGTCCTAGCCTAATAATGTCACTGAGCTGAACCAGCATTTTCCAGGATGAAATGCCTTATGAATCCATGAACTATAATATGATTTGCTAACATAGGGAAATAGCTCTTCAAACCATTTAAAATTGCCCTATTTGTGGAGTGAGATGAATTCTCAGCACTTATTTTTAGCCACAGCAGCTGCTTAGATCTTACCTGGCAACCTCCTTTATCTTATCATGAGTACATATTCTCACAAAAAGAAAAAGTGATATTTTTGTACATTATAAGGCAAAGGAGCCTGAACTGCTGTGGGGGCAATAAAATGAGAGAGCTTCCCTTTGAATGCTGTGTTGAGCTTCTAGAATAAAGATGGAAAATAAATATAACACTAAATTAACAGATTTAAAAAGCCATTTTGGGGTCTCAAGTTCGCAAAACTTTATTTATCCCCCCCCTTTATTACTTTTACAAATAACTCAAGGCAGCAATCATACCTAAAATTCCTTCCTTCCCCTATTTTCCCCATAACAACAATCCTGTGGGCCAGTTTTCTGAAATTAGTAACTCTGTCTAGAATTGTTCTGTGAGTCTCTAAATTTAATAAATAAATTCCTGAATATGAAGGATACCCTTCCTCTGTTTAATCTCTTATCTCATATTTTGTATGCAGACAATTCTAGAATCAATCTTCACCTCCTGCCCCAGTTTAAAAAAGCAGATAACAACTACTGCCAGTAAGGA
This sequence comes from Acrochordus granulatus, assembly GCA_032468055.1. NCBI lineage: Eukaryota > Metazoa > Chordata > Lepidosauria > Squamata > Acrochordidae > Acrochordus > Acrochordus granulatus. The sequence continues at coordinate 172,434 of JANHZU010001416.1, read as the reverse complement.
GAAAATTCTACTTTGTAAATGCTGTTTAAAAGGGGTGTAAATAATAAATGTTATTTTGACACAACATGCTAACCTGTGATTAACTAAGCCACAGTTTTCTATATTAACCCAGTTGCCTGGATTCACAGAGCACCCTGATTGATAAGCTAACTCCACTCACTAAGTACACACAGTACTTGAGCCACCAGCTAGTAAGCTGCATCTTAGCCTAGCACGTTGAGTGAACCAACTCAAAAGATAGAAAGAACTGAGTTCATTCTGTTGTGTTTTGTTTTAATCACAGTTTGTTAAGTAAATCACAACAGTTCACTCACATCATGCTAAATCATAAAATGGGATTTACAAGCCATAGGGACTGGATTTACATATTGCTCTTCGCCAGCGAGCATCCAAGCTATATTAAGGCTTTGTATAAAAACTCAACGTGTGGCTGGGCTCTATTTTTAGCCCCAATAAACTGATTGCTGCTCATACAGATTGGATCCAAGGAAGACTCTTCACAAACCAGGAACAACTTTTAGTTAGTCTAAAGATGCTTGGAAGCCTAAACAAACTTTCCTGCCATATGATATTTGTATTATAGGTTCATCTAGCTCAGCTATTCATCTCTCTTTTATATCATCTGTGCCAAGAATCCATCTGCTTATATGAGTAGAGATAACCATGCTAAGAACTTTGCAATTGTAGAGAGCAATTTGGTGTAGTTGTCAAGGTGCTAGGCCAGAAACCTGAAGACCATGACTTCTAGTCCTCTATTATACATCAAAGCCAGCTGGATGACTTTGGGCCAGTCGTTCTCCTTCAGCCCAACCTATTTCACAAGGTAGCTGTTACAGGGAAAATAGAAGATAGGAGTATTATATAAATACATATTGAGTTGACCGAAAATAAAATTGTATAAAATCAAATAATTAAATCTTCACATATTTGTATATAAATAGAATATTTTTCTCTGTTTTTCCTCTTCCTTGTTCCTCTCTTTATTGTGCCTTTTAGATTCTATGACTAAGCAGAAATATTTTTATGAAAAAAAGAAACATAAAATCTTAATACATGCTTTGTAAATTATAAACACAAAGAGGGACAACAATTTGACTAGAGCGTTGTCCTTCATAAGCTCCATTGCTTCTAAGCAATTTACAGAAAACTTCCAGATAGGTATTGATGCTAATATTGGGTGGCAGAGCTTAGTGGAACATGGCTGAGCTTGAAAAGCTTAAGGCAGATGGGATCTAGTTAGTTCTTGGATGAGAAACCATCAGGAATTCATAAAATTGTTGGCTAGATTAGGAAATCCAAAAAGGAAAATTATAATAAAGCCCTTCCCAATATCTCCAAGAAAAGAGCTAGCTATACAGTTACACAATGAGTCACCAGATTTCAAGGTTTTTTAATCCTTTAAGGCATTTTCAACTTACAAACAATGTTTTTTTCAATTATGCCAAAGCATGCTGTCCTTTGGCTCACAATTACTGCAATGGATCTTGTGCATTTCCAGTCAACTGTGTGCTTTCAGTGGTCACTGGTGAGCACAGTTCTCTCATGTGTCAATGAGGTATCTCCACTAAGCTGCCTTAAGGTGCCTCTTGCTAAATTACCAATATTGCATTTGGAGTCTTGGCCCCAGTGTGCAATGGACTGAAAGCTACTGTTCAGTACATTACAGGTAGTCCTAGACTTATAATAGTAATTGAGATTGGAAATCCAGTCATAAATTGTTATGGTTGTAAATCAAGGCACCCATGTGACTGGAAGTAACTTTCCATCCTTTTTGGTGGTGGATCTTAAATAAACCCATTCATTTGAATATGTGGGTTTCGCCAGAAATCGGCAAAAAAATTACAAATCATGGTCACATGACTGTGGAATATTGCAAACAATTGTAAAGCTTGATTGTGACTGCAGGAGTTGGTGAGAGTAGCACAACCATTTACAACAGCCAGGGGTATAAAGTAATATATACTTTATACCTATACTGCAAGGTATAAAGCACAGTTCCCTGGTTATCAGAATTTCAAATGGTTGTAAAATTACCTGTATAGGTCATTACTCTTTGTGTGTTGATGTATATTTGAGATGAGTATTTAATTCTCTCTGCTTCCAAACAGAGCTTCTCAGAGAACCCAAAGTCAGAGGACAAAGAGAGTCAGTTCAGATGAAAAACAAATTGGATGATAATCATTTTTTTCAAGCAATTCTGGATTGAATTCTGAATGGGCTAAGTTTTTCCCCGCCAGAATAATCTTGAAATCCACCACTATGCCCTGAATAGTGGCAATAGCTGATGAGCAAATCTCCTTGAGAATAAAGTTTTAGCACAACCATACTGACATAAGATTCAGTATAATGAATAACTGCTCCAATTTGGCCTTCTTCCAGATAGTTTTGACTGAGAATAAACAGTACATCGGGCTGTTGAGTAGGTGGCATAAGGAAAGCCCATTCTCAGGATGGCTATTCTTAATTTATATCATGCATTTCTAATTTAATTAGGGAATTATCCTATTCCTTTTTTAGATCACACTCAAACAAAGCAAGTGGAGAAGTGCCAAATTTAATGACTGATCCAATATTCTAACTGATGTGTTCAAAGCGGGTAAACAGATTCAATTCTTTTATTTCAGTTCTCTAACCTGGACACCTTCCAGATGTCCAGGTGTAGATTTCAACACCCAGAATTCTCAGTCACAGCTGTGCAAGCTGGAGAATTTTCAGGACAGAAGTGGACATTTCTGAAGTTGTCCTCACTGGGGATAATTTGCTGGTTTCCTAGACTATATATATTTAAGATGACTGCAGTAATTTATGGAAACTCGCAACCCTTGTGATGGTTCAAGAAGAATCCCCAGATTAATTTAGGCTGAAAGAAAAGGAGGGTACCTTGCTCAACAGCATGGAAAGCATTTTGCAGCACATAAGATATTGTATTTAAATTCAGTTTTGCCTAGTGCTTGAGCAATATTTTCTCTAATACTGTACATTCCCTTTTATATAACTTGGGTGGTAACTGTATCAATTAAAGCCTCAAGGTCATTTCCATTAAGAATCCCTTCTGATTGTTTTGAGTTAATAAACAGAGAACATCTCCTATATATGCCCTAAATGAACATAAAATGGGATCTGGAGGTTGGGTGAGCCCATTGATGTGATTTGTATGGATTGGTTTAGGTTGCCTTTGAGCACCATATTTTTATTATTGTGAAATTATTTTTCATGTTTTTGTTCTTGGCTTTTAATCCTATGTTGGCTGCTGAGTGATAATTATGAGATGGGTGGCTATGTAACTGATGAAGTAAATAAATGAATAAATCATTGTCTCTGCCCTAAGTCAAGTGCCTCCCTTCACCTGCCAATCAACCCAAGGTGGCTTACACTTTTTCTAAACTCTAGGAATAGCTAAAGAGTCATCAGGTACATAGTAGAAGTGTGTATATGCTTCACAAACTGATTCTTACAAGGGTTTGAGATATATTTTACAGCAGGCTGTACAACATAAAGCTATTGGTGCACAGCTCAAAAAGTTGCTGAAATTTTGGAGCAACTGACATTCCATACAACAAAATGATGATGATGCCAGCTGATTTCCAGTGACTTCAGATATTATCAAATCTGGAAGTCTAAACTGCAGGATTAACAATTGTATGTCCTAGGAAGATTGTGCAGTGTCAGCCACATACCTATGGTTTAATGCTTATGAAACTACTGCCATTCTAGATATGTAATATTTCCAGTTCTTTGAAATCTTGAGCAACAGTTGTGCAGTTGTGTAGGATTATACTTCCTACTCAGCAAATAAAATACAAGAACCTCAACCTTGTATCTCTAGTAATGGCACTGGCCCTTCAAAGATAATGACCCATGTTAGTTCACGTATTAGATTTACATACCACATTTCCTCCAGATGTTCAAGGAAATGTATATAACATTCCTACCTCTAATTTTCCACACCTGAGAGTAACTGGCCATAGATTATTGGTGAGTTCCCATATGTTTGATTAGATAGGTACTCCTTGCCTTAAGAGGCATGCATTTATCCACATGAAGGTAGATATTACCATCTATAAATATCTAAATGCATCTGTGGAAGTCTTGGTGCCATCCCAAACTGTCAATCAGGTATCGCAACAAAGTTTAAAAAACAGGCATCTGGACTGGATTTTTCTCAAGAATTGAGAAAGCCTTTTG
>JANHZU010001416.1:113146-125074 GCA_032468055.1 Acrochordus granulatus | reverse complement strand
GGCCACCTGGAATTCTGGCCATGTGTGGCTTTATTATTTATTTTATTAGATTTAGGCACTAACAAACTCCAGAATGTCTGTGGGTGGCTCACAATAGCAAACAAATAACAAGATAAAAAAACAATGCTATATAATTAAGCAAGATAGCATCTGACTAATTTAAGAATTACACAGACAGAGAATGGTAGGTTAGCAACACCTAAATCCTAGTAGAAAATCCTAGTAGAAAATACAGGACTAGAGATTTGTGTACAGTCTTCTAACAACTGCAAGGAGGTGGTAAGGTGATAACTTTAATCTCCACACAGAAAGATCAGCAGGTGATTCTTCTGTGTGTCTATAATTTTGGCAATCTTCCCTTGATTTGCCAAATATACTGACAATGCAAGATGATCCTGATTTAAAACAGTTGATTCAACCAATCACTACCTTTGTAGTCATCCATCAGCTTTGGATGATTCTATCAGTTGGTCTGTGCAGTCTTTGAGACTGTGATGGGAAAAACTATATAAATTATGTCATCATAAGGAGAAACAACTCCAAGAAATTCCAAATAAGTATCCCTACCTCTAAAATTATAAAACTTGATTAGAATGAGATATAAAATCATATCTAGCTCCATGCAAGGAAAATTGCTTTATAAATTTCATTTACATATCTGCTTGCAGAAGCTTTATTCAAAGTAGAGCATTTAAGCCTAATTATTTTAATAAAAAAACTACTTCAGCACCATTAAAACCATCAACAGTAGCACAGAATTTAAAATATTACCAACTCCGTAAGGAATGTTTCAAACTTCGTTTCAAACTACACCATCCTTCGTCTTAAGCACATAAGAATGCAGATTCTTTAGTTTTATTTAATCCAAATGAGGCCTAACCTTTAAAATTATAGTATCTCATTTCTAATTTCTGAGCCAAATGCAGTTGCTTTTTCAGGTCACTGGTCGATCTTAACATGAATCAGGAAAGACTTCCTTAAATTTCCCTCGTTGTCACTTCGTTGTGTTGATGGTTTAATGTGTTTTTAAATCAGCTGAAATTGTTTTATTAGTAATTACTAATAAAGAATTAATCACCTGTGCAATCTCTGGAAGATCTTGGGTGACCCACCCTATTGCATCCCTTCTGTGGCCTTCAGGTTATTCAACTGAAGCTCAATGTAAAGGAAAGGCCAATATTTTATTAGAGCCGATACCTGAATCTTCTCTCAGTCCTTCCGAGTGCAGCTCCTCGCCAAGTGAGGTGGCATTGGTTGTGGCTGATCTATGTTCCTGTTGCGTCTCTTCTGAGGTGAATGCCTGGCATGGGGGGGATGAAGGGTCACTCAGCATTGTTCTGGTGGAACCATCAGCAGTGCATGTTTTCCCTTCAGAATCTAGGACACCATGACATTCTAGCATTAGTTCAACCACTCATAATGGCTTAAGCTCACGTTCCATACTAAAATGTTGTATCAGAAGAAAGCCTCACTTGAGATAAAGCTTTATTGGGAACTACCCTAAGGTGTTATCACTTGAGGGGCAATATAGCCTCTTCTTCTCAACAAATGATGCTGGGCTCCATTTATCTTCTTGGGAGGAAGATCTTCAAATATGAAAGACAATAGCTTGCTTAATCTCTTGGCAAAAATGCCCGTGCTTCAGGAAAAAGAATGTTATTTTACTAGTATTTGCTCTGAATTCTGTTTTGTTTTGGAGAGTTGTGTCAAGCAAAATTCAGCAGAAGATTTTAAAAAGAAAGAGCAAACAACTCTCCAACATTTTACTGCATACTTGAAATGTGACAAAGAGCAAAACCCAGGGTTTTGCTATCTAGACAGGAGAGATCAGGTGCAAAACACAGAAGCAAGATTTCAATTCCAGAAGCCATCAGATAAACCCAGAGCACTAACAACCAAAACCATGGGCTGCTTCAAGGAATCCAAATTGCAACCCTCTCTCAAGAGGACCAATACTTCACGCAGTCTTTATTTCCATTCAGAGAAATTTCTGTCTTTATCAGCCCCCTTTCCTACTCCCTAGTAGAATTCATCTTGTTCAGAATATACTGTTTTAACTTCCTCCCATAAGCACACGCTTGCCATTTAAAATTTATTTGGGGGTTGGTGGGAGACACAAGGACTATGCATTTTAAAGACTACAACTGTGCTACAAAAAAATTATTTCTAGACCATGATATCTAATTATCACATAATTAGGAGGGGGGATTGTAATTTCTCTTTGTTTGTTTGAGAGCACATGGGGTTGTCTGATACACTGACAGTTTATAAGCATTGTGATCACTTGTAAATAATTACTTGTGCCTATCAAGTATTTTCTTATCTGAAATATAAGAAGTGTTTTGCCATCTATCCTCCTAGTAAATTTTAAAGAGGCATCTCATATAGATTTGATTGTCTCTGGTTTCTTTCACAGAAGAATGGGTTGCTTAATGAAATAGCAATTGTCTAGGAAACCATAGCTTTAAAAAATATCTGGAATTATCAATTACATAAAGTACAGGCAAGGCTAAACTAATTATTTTAACTCAACTGTTTCTTTTATTATTTGTAGGTTTAAAGGTTCATTACATCATTACTGGAATTAAGATAAACATTTCCCTGTAAATATCTATGAATATTCTCATATTCCCCTATAAAATGTATCCTGAACTGATGGAAAATACTCTCTCTGTGTGTGTTTTATTAGTTTTATGTCAATGTTATTTGCACTAGTAAAGCATATGCAACAATACGGATGACTTAGTTGTTTGTTAATAACAGACAACCTATCAGCACCCGGGACAGTTCCCTAAAATGTATACAGTACTGTTCATTCCTTCTTTGGCAACACTTGCAGTGAAATTTGGCATTTTCACAAAGTAGTGAAGCTACCAATACACTAATAAAATTAAAATTTCTGTACAGACAATAGTTTATATACATATGTATTCATGTATATAAACCAAGAATAAAAAAGTTTGCTTCTATCACTGTTAAAATGTCATATACTGCAGATGATACACTAATTTCCACAGATGTATGGTCCTCTTTTTTTAAAAAAGACTTAATAATCCACAAAGAATTTAGTATATTGACAAGTGAATTATCACTGTGTTCATTCAGAATAAGCTTCTGAAATTTTCTTAATATTATTCCTTTGTACATTTTAAATGTTAAATAACAGTTCAAATATTAAATAAAAGAATAATCTCCCATAGATCTTTTGTCATCATCAGTGGGAATTTTGCATTCTGCTCACACATTTCTCACTATCAATGCTCTTCTTCTTATGCAGGTGCCTTTCTGAGAATCAATGCTATACTTGGCTTGTAATTAATATTTTAGGAGATAAATATCTACTGGGCTACAGGAAGCAAGCTTTTGAGGATTGTTGATTCTTTTGGCTTTATCATATATTTTTCTGAATGGAATTGGGACTTGTCTTTCTTCTCCTTTCCTCCCTCAAATATAACAAGCTGACCTTTGTGATCCAAGCTGTAGCAAATTCTATTAGGAAGTATAGCTCTCTAGCTAAATATCTCATACTTTCCCATCACAAACAGTCCTGATCAAAAGCATTTACTTTGGCTGACCAGGTTTAAAAAAAAATCTCCATCAAATCCATCTCACTTCCAAATGTCTATATAAGTAGGGACATGATAATTTTTTCACAGTCCTTGATGAAAAATTACTTCAGTCTTGCTGTTATTTCAATTAGAGTTTCTGGAGAACTGATTTAAAGGAACTGCTGTGCAGAAATTGATATTTATGCCCTGGCATCTGGGCCTCCAGATTCATCCCAGAATGCTGCTTGCAATGTAGAGTCCATCGAAGAGAAAGGTCTGGCTTGCTTGGTGCAGAGCTCCCCAGTGTGCATTTTTTATAGGATGGGTTCGCCCACTCTACCTCATAGGCACGTTCAGTGAAAAGTTACTGTTCTTAAAATAGGCTTTGCAGTGCCACAGTTGCTATGATACCATGGGAAGGGGGAGGGAAGGAGTTGGAAAGCCAACCCATGAATAATCATGGGCACATTATCCGCCTCTCACATTGTGCAGTGGCTCTATCCTCTTTTCTTTTTTCCTCTGTGTTAATCAATCCAGATATTTTGATGAAACTTCCACTGGGAGAGCAGAAACCAACCCCAAAGAGAGAAAAATTCCACCTGTGTTTCCAAAGGAGTGGAAGGAAACTGCATCTGTAAAATGTTGCATGGGATTAAGATAGAAGTGGCCATGATCTTGATGGTGAAAAGTTACTGCAAAGAGTTGCCCATTGGTTCTAGCCATGCCTAGATGGAGCTGGAATGATTCTGGTTAAAGACTCTGGAATGCTAGTTATTGAATTAGATGGCTTGATAATCTGATACCATTTAAATACAATCCCCCTGGTCCAAAAAAGGGGATAACTTTAAAAAATACAGTAAAAGTAAAGGACTGTGCATCTTTGGAAATGTTTCAGAAGAAGTGATCTGAAATTCAGCATTTAATGTTCAGGCTTCTCTGCAAATTGGAAAAAAATGCAGCTGCTTTTAGAGGCTAGCTGAAGGAAATGTGTTAAGCCTTTCAAAGGAGATGCATCATTTCCTAAGGCATAAATGGAAGTGCTTGCTTTGGAGCCAATCACTGTCTCTCAGCATGGCCAACCTCATAGAGTGGTTGTTTGGGGCAAACATGGTAGAAAGGAATGCAAAAGATGCCATCTTCCACTCCTGAAAGTGGGATATAAATGTAACAGTAAATAAATATGAGAGAAAGGCCAGGGATGTTGACTCAACTATAGGGTTGAGTCAAAAAGTCAAAGTGGTGGCCACAATTGCAATCAACCTGTCACATACACAAAAAAAATAGATGAAAACTTGACTGCCATCCTGAGTTTTTTGACCCATGCCACCCTAGGAAGGATGGACGAATTCAGACAAGCAGTGGGATATAGCAAAATCAGAACACAGAAAAAACAAGTGAAGTGTATGCTTGCTAATAGACTACTTCTTTAGATAAAGTTTAGAGGAAATGCTGGAATCTGTGTGCTACCAACCAGCTTGCTTCATTCTTCTACTGCAGGGCTGATCCTGACCTTTTGCTGTATTGCAATGGCCTTACTATGTATTGTATTATGTTGTAATATGCATTGTAATATGCATTGCCCTGCATGCTGGCTGGGGAATTCTGGGAGTTGAAGTCCACACACCATAAAGTTGCCAAGTTTGAAAAATGAAAAGGGGCAAAGTAGGACTTTGTCAAGACTCCCTCAAAATTGGAACTGATATAATTAGTTCAACTTTGCAGATGAGGGTACAATCTGGTAGAACATAATGGCATCCCAAGGAAAATTGTATGTTTTCTGAATTGGGGAATCCCTGTTTCTCATCTCCTAGCACAGCTATATATATATATATATATATATATAACTATAGCTAGAGAGGGATTTTCTGCTTTAGGGACTTAATCTAGACTTTAAGATTAGTTTTTCCAGTCTATGGAACCACAAACATTTATTTCCCTTCTTCCATTCACTCATCACATGAGCCATATGTGATGAGTTCTGGTGTCAAACCCACCCATCTGGGCAAGATGAACCAAACTGAACTACACAGATTTCAGCCAGGTATCTTTAAGTATAATTTGGAGCTAATACAGAATTTTGGAAACCATAAGGGGAAATTCCTGTTTTCATTTATAGTGAATTGATTGGTGAAATCTCTTTGAATTATTTGAAATGCTTTTTACTAGATTTCATCCCATCAGGACTGAATTGCCATCTATGAGATAAGCTGTTAATGTGCCTATTGTCTACCTCTTGAATATTTATGTATTCTCTTCCTTCCCTTTAGTTTCAAGCCTTCCCACAATTTTTTCACATCTCAGTGGAAGGCCAACAAGTGCAGTTTTGTTTTGGCCACTTCATAATTGCCTTCCCCAAATAAGTCAGACCAGTAGTTCTCTTCCTCCTTTTGGAAGTGTTTTCTTTTCTTTTCCTAACATTCAACCAGAGTCATTCAAGAACACAAAAACAAGAGCAGTGCCTTGCTCCATGAGACCTATGAACCACCTAATCCAGCAATCCATTCCCACAGTGGCCAACCAACTGCCCAAAGAAGCCCACTAGTCTCCCAGCAGATAATCTTTGGAAGCATTCACACTACAATCAAAGCTAAAAGTCATTGATTCCCATGACTTCCATAAATTGAGCCAACCCCATTTTTGAAGCCAGCCAAACTGACATCCAGGACCACATCTTGTGGTAGCAAATTCTAAAGTTAAACTATATATTCTGTAAAAAAAAAATTCTGTAACTGAAGTCCATTATTCCAGTGTCACTCTGGGATGCTAGAGAACAGGTTGTGGCCTTGTTCTGTACATCATATGTTCCCCTCAGCAATCTTTTCTCACAACCAAAGATACCCAGTTCCCTCAAACATTCCTTGTAAGTTTCCAGGCTCCAGATCATCTTTGTTCTCCTTTTCACATCTATTCCAGTCTGTCTGAATTATTCATAAAGGATGCTATCCAGAATTCTTAAAGGGTGCTATCCAGTAGAGTTAGGTAAGATTTGGCCATAAAGTTGTGATCACCTTCACTTTCAAGGTCCTTTTCCATGTACAGTTTATATGTAGATTTTATTTGTCTTCTTTGTCTCTGCTAAAACATATGTCTTTTCCCAAAGCTCCATATTCTGATACAATCTAATCCATTGAAGGATCTGAAATCTGCCCCATCCTATATTTGAGTATCATCAATTTTCTTTTAGGATTCATTAAATAGGTAGATACAAAACACTATGGGCATACTATAAGCATTTAAGCATTAATTGAATAACCGTGACTGAAATAATTTAAAAGATAGATTTAATTTAGAATTCACTGAGTTTTCTTTTGAGTTATATTCTTTGAAACATCCAACCATCAAATACACACAATACAAATATCAAAATAATGTAGCAGTGATACTCATTCTCCATTTAATATATGGTAAGTGCAAGGACAAGACATTGCTATTTAAAGATGGTGAGTCAATAGCTCCTATGAACCACCCATGATGACAATAATATAATTATAGCTGGGAACCAACTAGAAATATGGGGAGGGAGGAGGGAGGATGCATACTTCTTTAGATAATTGCATAAGTCAATGTGATGAGACAGAAATGCAAGGGGCTTCAAGAGTTAATGTGCTGTTTGGCATAATATTACAAATCTGAAAGACACAGATTATTACATAAAAATATAATTTAATTGGGAAAGGTTAGAATATAATTGCTGTCTATATTGTTTTAATTGGAACAGGCTTATGAATAGTTATTAAAAGGCATACTGCAGGTGAATTTTAAAAAGAGGCTAACACCACTAAAACTAAAAGATATATCCTTGAGACATCCACTGTCTTGAAAGGACTAATGCAGCACATATAAGTCTGCTCTTGACAAACCATTGTTCACACTTTCTTTCCCATACAACTTAGGAAATCTAAGACTTCAGAAAGATGAGTACTGTAGTTCATGGCAGTGATAATTACATAAAGATCCATCATATCTAAGGTAACACTATATTTGTTGATTTTTACAAGACCGCTTGTTTCTTTGGGATCATTTCTCAAGGATTCTGACATTAGTACCAAAGACAAAGACCTCTGGGAAAGTACTTTTCCTAGGAACCCAATATATTGTCCAGGCAATGTTCCAGATCTTTATACAGCCATCCACAAAAGCAGTTCTATCCTAAAACCAAATTCTAATTTGATCCTGAGTTGCTGAAATGAATGCACTGATGTATAAGCATCTCATCATCTCATCTAGTTCAGCTGGGGAGCCCAAAACAAGATATTTGATAATCTAAAAACAGATATTCTTGAACAGCTCTGTAGAAATGCACACTCCTTCTCAAATTTACAACTAGGTCAAACTCCCTAGGCACTGTTGTGGAACAGAAGGGGATGTAACTCAAGGCAGAACACCTGCTTGTAATCCTGAGCATCTTCAAGGAAGAGACAGAAAAATTCTTGCCTGAAACTCAGAAGAGCCACCACCACACCTCTGAGTCAACATCACTGTGTGATTAACTTGGTATAACATTACTGCAATGTCAGCCTTAAAAAAGAATTGATGTTAAAGATCTCTGGCCTCGTTCCTAGAATCATTCATTCCATTCCTTTATGGTCACATATCTTTTTTCCTTTTTTAGCTTTAACATCACACAGATGCAATGACAGCCACAGAGCTGAAAGACACAAAATAGCATAAATCGATACATGTGCAGATTAGCCACCAGCCTTGCGTGTAAGTCAGATGGAATCAATGGTTCATCCACATAAGCTATCTATGGCCATAATGACAGCAGGGAAATTGGTGGGTGAGGGAGGCAGAAAGGTAGGGAATCGTCAAAGGCATGAAAATGCTGAAGGGATTGGAGTTTTCTCCCTGCCCCATCCCACTTCTGTTCATTTTCATTATGGAGCCTAATCTGAGACAAAGGAATTCTACCAGGCTCAGCTAAGCCTCCTTTGAGAAAACATTTGCTAATATTCTATTCTTGTGCCTTCATTATGAGATGGTAGAATTTTATAATTGTCCAGTTACAGTATAGCTCAACCAGTGATTTCATGAAGGCATCCCTTTTTAAACTATTTGATACAGCCATATTGTATCTGCATTCAAAACACCAATAAAAATGTTCAACCAATTATAACATCATTGCTGCTTTTGTCAGGTTTATACCATGCATGTGTATTCTGCATTCTTTCAAAATGGAGTTCTGTTATCATATATAATCAGGAGGTGAATCTAGAACATAACTCCCAGGTTCTGAAAGGGTTTGGTTTTTTTTTTGGTCACAAAATTAAGAGGGTCTTTCTGTAGCAAAAGGTAATCAAGGGTTGCTTGCTGTCTCCAAAGAAAAATGATTTCCAGGAGATAATTAAAATATCCAGAATATGGAAGATTGAGAAGCAGACCTGAAATGGAAGTGAATCCTTGGAATGTATGTGCTAACATTGATGGTGTTACCTAGTTAGGGTAATGAAGCGTCTGCAAGAAAACAACCAAGTTCAGAGAGCATCAAGGACTTCACAATAAATTTACTACGGGCTTCCCCAAACTAGCAAAAGATGATAGGCACTATATTATATCATATCTAGAGGCCCCAGTTTGAACAATGCTCTGTTACAGATAAAAGAGAAATTTGGGCAGGACTGGGGGGAGAACAGATTACACCTTCATTAAGACTATAAAAAAAGCCCATCATCTAGATGCCAAGCAGAAGCTACTAATTCTAATACTGGTCATGATAAGGAAGTGATATATAGCCATTATGACTGCCTAGGGCTTTATCCTCTCCTCCATAAAATGTGTCTATTCCATTTTTAAAGTTAATGGATCTGTATTTTCTGAGCCTGAATTCTATAGTTTCACTTCCTTTTAATCATCCTGAATTCCCCCATGTAATCTTGTATGATAATAACAAGAGAAAAGCTTTTCTCTTTCTTCTATCCACAGCATGCAAAATATTTTTGACAACCATCTCTTCCCACTTCATTCCACCTTTTCCCCTAATCTGTGGGACTATAGCAATCTCCCCAAACCATTAGACAGAATGGGGCAATGGTCTGACTTAGGAGATCCTGGAAGTGCAAATGAGATAAAAGGTATGCATGCACATCACAACTAAGCCTCTAGTCTCAAAGATAACAGAATCATAGAATGCTGAATCATAGAAGTGAAAGGAGCAAGTAAGCCACTGAGGCCAGCCTTCTGCTTAGTGCAGGAAAGGAAATAAAATTAATCTGCAGCGTGACCAACTGTATAATGGAATTTTAGTGAGTGCCATTTCTCTTCCTTCACCTTATATTGAATCAGCTCTGCATTCCTGCTGCCCTTTTCTGAACCTTCTCTAAGTGTGCTAAGCCATCAAGCTTCATTATTTAATAGCAAAGTTCTTTCCAGGTTCTTCGAGAAAGGAGGGGATAAAATACCACAAAGATCACTTTCACTTGCCTTGTTCCATAATTTCCAGGAGGCCTTTCTTAATTAGCTCGTCCCGGCCTTGCCTTGCGGATGTCTTCTTCTCTAACACTGCAAAAAGGGGGGCGAGTATGATCAACATGGAACATCAGAGTTGACAATCAATGGAAATGAATAGCCTAAGAAGATTGCCTGAACGAATGAAGGATGCCCAGCTTGAAATCTGGCACCATGAATGGAAGACCATCATCACTTTTTTTCTGTTTTGAGCAAACTGTATCAATCAATGACTCCTAATTTTTGTATTCCATTTTTCATCAAGTAGTTTAGGAGACCATTTCAATCATTTAGAATTAGCACAATCTTTCCTAAATGTGCACTCTTCAAGCAAGTTGAATTGTACCACATACAACCAGCATGTCAACATTGGCTGAAGGTGGTAAAATTTAAGTTGAAGCAAGTCAGGCTAGGAAAGTCTAATCTAGAATACAAATCCAATTTTTCCTAGTTCTCTCTAGCCCCTACACCAAAGTTGTTATATTAATCAAGTCAAATATTTCTGTAATCAAACTGAACCCGCATATTTCTCTTAAGCCCCTATGGGGATTAATTTACATCTCTAAGGCCTTTCAAGCTCTATAGTCTCACCATCACATTCAATAGAACACCTAAAGCAAGATTACATATTTTTTACTGGGCCAAGAATTGGTCTTGGCTTTTGCACAACATACCAGGGATAAACTAGGACCCTACTTTATTGGGTCAAAATTAGTGGGTACGACTAGAATAAAAATTATATTTGGTTTCATTTTATTTTGAATACAATTAAATATAGTTAATGTGATTATTGCTCAGTCAGGAATTACTATTATCTTCCTTTCTCACATTAATTACAACTTGCTAACAGATTTTGAGGTCTCTAAGGGCTGAACTGACTTTGGGGGATCACATGTGCCCAAGTTGTGTATCTGTGTTCAGTCCCAGCTCAAGGGTCTATGGCATTTCTATGCCACACTGACTGATGGTCTCACTTCTTGATGCAAAATTGGCATTTTAGAACGATTCAGAAGGAGAGACAGCAGTGATATCCCAAGCCAATATCTACTTACCTTAGCCTAAAGCTGGCCCTTTCTGTGTCATCATGGGACATGTTTGATTTATAGCTTAGCTAAAATAAGTCCTACACCATTTGTTTCCCATCCATCATTAACAATTTTTCCAGTTGGTTTAAACCCCATTCTGTGGGCATCGGATTTGCTTTTCCCACTTCCCATTACATTTCCACCTTCACCAAGAGACCTTAATTTCACATAATGTATTGTCAGTGGATAGTAAGTATGAGATCATATCATAGCCCTGTAGATTTCTAAAATGCAGAATGTGCCACAACTGTCTCCATGTGTTGCTCAGTGGTGCTGACTATGCCAGAAAACAAAAACAAAAAAATGGGAACTATACTGAAGTTTAGAAGAACCTAGTAGATCTCCAAGAGCTCATCAGTCAGCATTTTTGGGCAGCAGAGGGACAGTGGAAACTTCTTATACTGTATCAGTTACTTTTGCAAGGAGCCTTCCAATATAAACTAGTATCTTTCAATACCCATGTTGGGTCCAAACATGAAATTAATTAATACTTTCATGTTTTGGTTATGAATTTTTATGAGGTTCTGGAGGTCTACTCATTGGAATGTCAGACTAGATGCTATATCTAATATTAGTATTAGATGGAAAGACAATTCTGATGTTTTTATGCAGTCGCAATAGTAGTAATAATTGTTGTTCTTGCCTTTCCATGAAATTGTCAAGGAAAAGAATTCTACAAAATATATTGAAAATTGTATAATTATTCTATAACACTAGCATAATTACTTCTTTATTTTTCCCCCTACAGTCAGTGCAAACTCGATAGTTTCTTCCCACCAAAACAGGAAAGATGATGAAAGAGGCATAGAGCTGGAGGCAACCAACAGGTCTTGCTGAGAGAAGTTCAGTTA